>CAUYPK010085051.1:0-25179 GCA_963574355.1 Loris lydekkerianus | reverse complement strand
CAGGGTACATGTGAAACTTAGTGAATGCAGAATATGATTGTCTTAACACAATAACTAAGAAAATGCCAGGAAGGCTGTGTTAACCAGTGTGATGAAAATGTGTCGAACTGTTTATAAAACCAGTGCATGGTGCCCCATGATTGCATTAATGTACACAGCTATGATCTAATACTAATAAAAAAAATACAGTATAGACTAAAAAAAAAAACAAAACTTTTTTTCTATGTTCCCAATTTGAAAACAGTATCTAGGTAAACTGATAGAGAATGGTAAGTACATATATTTAAGTAAAATTTAGAGGTAAACACCTTGCCCTTCGCTCTTCTGACAGATGAACGCAATTCCTATGTCATACGCTATTCTGGAATGACGTTATGGTCATTTTCTTTCTTACACCTTGCTACCAATGTTTTATTTTAGATATATTACTTTAATTCTTATATATTTGTGGCATTCTGTTGTTTATTCTAATGGCACTTAACTATGGAAATGACTTTTTACATGTCATAATTGTGTTGTAAATTCAGTAAATTTTGTTATTGACTTTCATTTTAAAACTATCACATTTCTAGGAAAAGCTCGATCTTAACACCACTTCAAATCTTACTTAGCATTTTACTTGAAAGACTATTTTCTCATTACTTCTAAGATATATACTCCAAAATCCAATTGATCATTTGTTGCCAGCTTGTTATGTGAACATATTAGATGCGCCTATTACTTGAAAATATCATTTGAGAAAACTTTAGCTCTTAAAGTGTATTAATTATATTTCTTATTTACCATTTCAGCATTGATCTTTTTAAATCTCTAAGCATTTAGCTGCTCTTTCCAAATAAATGTTTCATGTATCTTCTGCTTATTTTTCTTAAGTGGCAATTGTTTTGTCTTTACTAGACGAATAAGCGTTGAAAAGTATCTGGTATCTCTGAAACAGTTGTTTCCGTGGTCCTGGAAATCCCTTCAGGATTTTAGGGCCGAATTAAGCTGTGTTTATGTCAGTGGCACTCTTTACCCTATGGAATGGTACTTTATAAAGTGTGAATGAATTTTTTCCACTTATCATTTGGTCCATCAGAGTATATTGGTCTTGCCATGAACGTAAATGTCTCGGGGCTCTTGGGGTGCTCGAGGTGTGTACACAGCCTCTGACCTTTCAAGCGCCTGGGCCTTAATTACACGATGGCTTGGAAATCCTGCCATGGACCATCCACTGTGCATCCTCCTCCCATCAGTCTGAGAGTTGGGTAAATACTCATTCTACCCCATAACATACAAGGGAAAAAATTATCTATGGGCTGGCAGTTTTGTGAATGTAGAGGAGTCAGAAATATCATTATGGAGCTTAAATTTCCACTCATCAGTGTTACTAAGAGTAACAAGGCATTGGAAATGAGCATCAGGCTTTTTCTCTTAAATTCTTATTTTAGGGGTAGATGCCAACAGTGGAAGCAATTGGAGCGTTTCTGATTCCCCCTTTGCCCAGCATGTTCCTTTATTCCTCAATTAATGTGTTGATCTTATCATTCTATATATATGTATGATTTTCTCTTTAAAGTCAGCATCCTTCGAAGATGATTTTTATCCCTGGCGCACCATTGATGCTCAATGTACTTGAGAATGGATGAAAGCGTGAGTGAAATGATGGGAGGCCTTGAATGTACTTCGGCATGCTGTTATCTGACTGTGTATGAATGGTTTTGATCAAAAAGCACCAGTCCCTCATTCTGAACTCTGTTCCTAATTACACTTCCCTTGGAAATCTACCTCAACATAATGCACTTGAAAGTGACTGATCTGGGTTCAAATTACAGCTCTCTCTTACCTAACTGTGTGATTAACATGGTGAAGTTACTGAACTTATTCAAATTTTCCTTACCTGTAAAGTCATGGGGTTAATAAGACCTACCTCATAGGTTTTTTGTGAAAATTCAGTGAGGTAACATGTATAAAATTGACTCTTCACAGGCCCTTGGGTGGTAGCTGCCGCCGCCGTTGTTAACAGTGGTGAGAATGCCCTGTGCTCTTCTTCCTGGGTGTATTGATTTTCTGTGTCTAATGAAGGAGCCTCATGGAAATCATATTACCAGGAGATGGACAAGGACCAAGTGTACTTTTTGGTGAAACGAGCAGGGAGTTTGATTGGAAATCCCCTGGAGAATGTTCACCTGAGGATGTGCGATTATGCTGAGCACCTGTTCTGACGGTGAGGGTAGAGTTAGTCCAATGGCAGGAATCACATTTATAATGAGCTAACAGTGTCAGTGGCCCTCTGTCTTCGTCAGACACTGTTCTAAGGGCTTTACATGCATCACTGCATCCCCACGACAGCCCTGTGAGAGAATGTACCGTTATCAGACCCACTCTCAGATGGGGAAGCCGAAGTCAAGGGAGGGGAAGCAGCTGACCCAAGGCACAGCTAGTATATAGGAGAAAAGGATTTTAAATCCTGGCTTTCAAGCTGAGGATTTCAACTCCAGAGTCCACACACATGTAATATACCTACACCTTTTACTCTCGCGTTCTAATTTTTATCCTAATTAACCCCCTTTGGAGTGGAGAGCGGATGGGTAGGATGGGGAGCAGAGACCAGCCATGACCCCATCCTCTCTGTCACTTAAGCCTGTCCAAAGTGTATGTGTGGCCCTGCAGTCCCTGGCAGAGTGCAGCAGATCCGCTAAAAACTGACTTCATTTCTTCCTGCCACTCCTCAAATTTGTAGCTGCCTTTATTTGCTTTATTAGTTCAGTTTTTATTATGTCTTTTGTTTTTGTTTCATTTTTGTTTTTGTTGAAGTTTTTCTAGTTGGCTTTATCCATCCTAGATCTAAAGAATCAGAGTTATTATTGTTTATTTGCCCACTGATGGAGTAACACTTGCTTAGCAGTGTTGCAGGAATAAAGTAGTAATGGTTGTGGCTGTAGTGATGGAAGTACCTGAAGTTACAGAAACAGTAATAGTGGAAGAAGACGACTCTGTAACTGAATGTGCACTGTGTCCCGGGGTACTTAGCTAAGGACGTTTTGTCAACACATCTTTGTCTTCACCACTCCCTTAGGTAGGTGTTATTTCTTCTGTACAGTTGGTGTGGAGAATTTAAGTAATTTGCCCAATGTTTCAAGGGGTTAGATGTTTCTAATCCAAAGACAAAATTCTGTGTATTATTGTCTGTGTATTTTAGACATACCCAATGGCTATGATAAGCCATTGGAACTGGAGACCATACGTCATCAGTGTAAGGAGGAGGGGACAGTGGGCAGCCTGATTCCAGATGTTCAACTGCCTTGCTCTCATAGATTCACTTGTACTAGTCAGACTAGACGTTCTGATTTTCACGCTTAAAATATTAATTGGGTCATGTGTGGTTCATTGGTGGGTGAATTGTGAAGTTTTTCTTACTGTGGCAGGGCCTTTAAGGTGCTCGGTTTATTAATTACCATGGTTTCTCTCTAATAAATATTTATGATACACTCAGTGTACCTTGTTCAATTTATAACCAGCTATCATGTTTAATAATTATTCTTTTGTTTGGTTTCACTGGGTGCTCTGGTATATCTTAAAGGCCATTACTGTCACCCTATCAGGAAATGCACATTGAATTATAGTAGATGAATGGATGCTTTTAGGAAGTTGCCTTTATTTGGAAAAAAAAAAAAAAGTCTGCAAATAAATGTAAAGGAAAGACTTAAAACGGAGTAATATTTGATAAATATTTGCCCCGTGGGAACTGCAGCTAAGCTGCAAAATGAATTATCAATGAATTTCAAATAGATGCTTTAAAAAGTTCTACTGAATCATTAATAAATTGAGTCTCCTCAGCAAGTCTTTCCATATTTAATGCATTAGTCAGATGTATTTGTGTCATTTCTAAATGAAAAAGAGCACGATGACCAAGAGAAATTGTCATGGTAAGTTGTGTACTTACATGACTAGAAACTATTTTGGATTTTAGGTCAGACCAGTAAGTTCAAAAGCTGTTGTTTGCAAAAGGCTGTGAGTGTATTAATGCAAAGCGTAAGTCCGAATGCAAGTGGGTGAGTGTTCACTGTAATTAAGGGCTGCCTGGGCTTCCAGAAAGCAGGTTGACCCCTACAAGTCCTGGTTTAATTATCTGTCAGGAAGGGAGAAAAATCTGGAATATATCATCTCACTTGCCAACATTTCTAACCAGGATGCATTTATAAAAAGGATTTTGAATTATGAGGCTAGAACAAGATACTAACATTAAAAATAACTGTCCTTTGAGCTAGACTTCTTATTAAGGCCATTATGGTGTCATGGTGATTGATGGCTATCTTCATTTGGGAAGGTGACTGGGACCATTTTCAGAAGTATTGTGACCAATTAATGAAAAGATAATTTTTAGTGTAGGTGAATCTATAAATTAGTGTCAGTCGTGATTTCCAGAAACGTTGAAGCAGGTAGCTTGCTCTACCAGAGAGGGGTGCCTTTGTGAAATTACAGGTAAAACCAACACCAACAAAGATAATCTGACTGATGACAGACTCAAACCCTGGCTGCTGTTTACTTGCTTTATGTCTTTGCACTCTCTTAATCTTCCCAGCCATCCAGTGAAGTAGATAAAGGTACAGAAACAGGTACAGAGAACTTAAGGAATTTGCCCAAGACCATACCACGTGTGAATGGTAGAGACTTCTTAACCCGGGGATGGCATCTTTGTTGTAAACAGCCAGAGAATAAAGATGTTGGGCCCTGTTGGGCCCTCTCGGCCACATGGTCTCTGTTTTTTTTTTGTTTTGTTTTTGTTTGTTTTTTTTGTAGAGACAGTTTCACTTTACCGCCCTCAGTAGAGTGCCGTGACGTGGCATCATGGCTCACAGCAACCTCCAGCTCTTGGGCTTACAGGATTCTCTTGCCTCATGGTCTCTGTTGGAATGCTCAGCTCTGCTATTTATTGGTGGGGAATAGCAGCCAGAGGCAATATGTAAATGAATGAAAGAGACTGAAATTTGAATCCCACTAATTTTAGCTTATGGGATGCACAAAAACAGATGGTCCTGGGGCCCTATTTGGCCTGTGGACTGTGAGCTACAAAGCCCTGTCTTAACAGATACCATATTGATTATACTATAAGATGAATTTATTTACTTGTTACTTTAGTATAAGTAGTTTATATCCTTGCCTTTTTTTTTTTTTTTTTTACAAATATTCGATTTTTGCACCAAACCACATTCCTATTGAATTTTCAATCTAGCGTTAGATAAATTTGAGATATTCAGTGAAAAGAGGTGGAGGAGATGAGGCCTACTACGTGTTCAACAGCTGTTAGGTTTAAAAGAAAGGTACGTTTTTTCTAACATCTGCTGATTACCGTTTGTTCATTCGAGTTTCCGTGTGAATATAGCCAGGTCTCTAAAATGATACAGAGTCTCTCCCAAGATTTATATGCTCCAAGAGCTGTAAGTCAGGACTTATCTTTCTCATTTTTATTAAAGTCATTGAACCCAGCACAGAAACAGGTGCCAGCAGCAGGGCGGCCCAGTGTCGCCTCCTGATGAATGGGTAGCCCCCTCGGGAGCTCCTTAGATGGGCCTCACCCCACTGCCGTCTCACTGGCCTGCCCCCTGCGATCTAATGAGATCCTGACATATGATTATTTGGCTGGAGGCATCAGCTTAGTCATGAGCTGGATAGAACAGAAATAGAACATCTCACAGTTTTCTGCACAGAACACTGTCTGTGTAGAAACTTCTTAAATAAAAGGTGATGATGGTGATGTAGCACTAGCTGTTCTTCACTCCCCCTTTTAGGGGTGTGCATCCTTGAGCGTCTGGGGATGCTGCAGATTACTGTGCTGCAAAACGCCTGCACGCGTGTCCAGATGCTGGCGTGTGTTTGTGTTTCCATGGCTAGTGGGCCTTTGAGTAGGACCTTAGTTTAGACTAACAATTCTTAAGTTAGTTTTAAATAAAAGAAGTGTCCATACTTCCTGCACATTATTCAGAGCTTTCTGTGTGCTCACAAGCATAAGGCCCCTGCCCTGCTGTGGCAATCAGCTCTCCTTTCCCAGACCTTCAGTAGGAAGGTGCAGCGTGGACCCACTATTCCTCCAGGGTAAGCAGGGGAGTCTCTTGGACTTGGGTCAGCTCGGAAGGAGACTTACACATTCCCTGCTGTTTTCCTGCACAGATGGGCCCTGTTTCAGACTAGCTGTAGCTTTTGGTTTGTTTGTTTCTTGGTGAGACAGAGTCTCACTCTTGTCACCTTGGGTCGAGTGCTGAGATATCATAGTTCACAGCAGCCTCAAACTCTAGGGCTCAAGAGATCCTCTTGCCTCAGCCTCCCTCCCGAATAGCTGGGGCACCTGCCACAACGCCTGGCTAGTTTTTCTATTTTTAGTAGAGATGGTGTCTCACTCTTGCTCAGGCTGGTCTCCAACTTCTGAGCTCAAGCGATCCTCCTGCCTTGGCCTCCCAGAGTGCTGGGATTGTAGGCGTGAGCCTGGCCCTGGCCGACCAGCTGTGGTTTGACGTTCTGAGTGTCCTAATACCGAGGTTTAGCTAATCACGCTGAACACCGCCTTTTTCCACAGCTGCTTTATAGACACTCTATTTTTGCTACTGAAAGAATGTCTGTCGAAAATAAGTAAATAATAGATTGACTAGGCGAGATGGGGAGCACTTTCTTCACCCATTGTTCCAAAATTGGTCATATCTTGTGCTATAGGAAAGGGTGATAGAGGCCGAGAGAGGAAATGCTTCCCTGAGAAGGGAATGAGTAGATTCATATGTTAGACTGATTTATTTTGAACTGTAGTTGTATTATTTTCCTATTGCTACTTTAACACATTACGACAAATTTAGTGCTTTTAAAGGATACAAACTTATTATGTTACGTGACTGTAGGTCAGAAATCTCACTGGGCTAAAATCAGGGTGTCAGCAAAGCTGGATCTTTCTGGAAGCTCTGGGGCGGAATCCATTTCCTTGCCTTTCCCAGCTTCTGAAAGCCCCTTTATTCCTTGGCTCCTGGCCGCCTTCAAGCCAGCAGTGCAGCATCTGAAGCCTCTGCCTCTGACTCTCCTGCCTCCCCCTTGTAAGGACCCGTGTGTTTTTTGGGGGGCCTACTGGACAGCCCAGGAGAATCTGCACACATCAAGATCCTTAAGCACACCTCTTGTGTGAAGTGATAGATTCACACATTTCAGAGCCCATCTCCAGAGCCCATCATCCTGCCTACTGAGCAGTTTTAGGTGCATTTAAGATGTATTTTAAAGGGAGTGGAAGGGTTGAGGTCTACTGTGTAAGCAACAGCTAGACTTACGGAGCAGCCCTGAGGAAGAGGAGACCATGCCGGGTGGGTGATGGGCCCCGAGGACGAGATGCCTGCCTGGAATTTCCCTCACCATCTAGGTGGGGAGAGCGGACGGCGACGGTTGGTACCCTCGAGCGCTGTACAAGCCATTGCGAATGCTGTAAGTTTGTGAGAGAAGATGCCGAGGGGCAGATGGCTTCTCAAGAAGAACAGTTTTTCTCCTTGAGGAAAAGCATGTACTATGCCTTGTTTTATTTGCATTTCCAAACACCAAATGCCTTTATTTACTATCATGTAGCAACAAAGAGTTCCTTACCTTTAATCCATTTTAATGTGTGTATGTATGTAGGCGTGCATGTATGTGTGGGTGGGTGTGTGGGGGCACAATTTTTTCTTAAATTGGAAGTCCCTTGGGTAGGTGGTCTACACAGGACCGTTATTTGGATGGTGAGCAGAGGCGCCCTGGGGAGTTGCCTGGCGTTGGAGCCCTCAGGGCTCAGTTATGGGGAGTTGTGGGAGCACCTGCCTGAGCAGTGGCTGCACAGCCTTTCCTTTGCCACCCCAACTTCTCAGAGCTGCTCCCCAGCTCCTCACCGGCTCCTCCAGCCCTGGACTTCCATCAGGAGCCTGTGTGTCCTTGTGTCCTTGGCCAGACAAGCTCTTGGCTGTGGAAACAGTGGGCATCAGGCCACATTAACAGGGACTGTCATCTCCATCCCAAAGGGCCTGAGATGGGAAGAGAAGGAATGTGTTGGTTCTGTGAGTGTGGAGGATGGATTCCTGTTTCAGGGTTGTTGGACAAACTGAGGGCAAGTCAAAGGCGGGCCCTAGCAATGGGCGGCGGGGGCAGGCTGGGCAGGACAGCCGCCCCATTGAGCCGGGGTGGTGTGAGAGGCAGGCCACACACACCCACACGGGCACAGTGAAAATACCCATGCAAGACACGTGGCAGCCTTGGAAGGGGTTAGCACAGGTGAAGGCTTTCCAGAGACTTTCCATCAAGATCAGCAGAATGAAGCCTTTGGTGCCTGGGAGCTCTTTACAAATGTCCAGTCTGAGGCCTCAGGCCAGGCTGTTGGAACCAGATCGCCCTTGGTTGGTATGTGCACTGAAGAGTGAGGCGCCCGTTCCCCAGCACCAGCAAGGAGTTCCTGTTTGCTTCCAGGGCAGGGTGACTGGCTGCCCTCTGCCTGGGATTTTAATGCACCTGGGCTAAAGAGGGTGGTCAGTGGTCGCTGCCCTCCACAGAGAGTCATCAGGTTCAGGATCTGGTGGTTCTCCAGGAGCCCTCCCACCTATGACACCATCATAAGAAAATGGGATCTACTTGACTTTGGGAGCCAATGACTTCCCAATTTTGTAGTAAACATCAAGCAACCTTGAAATGTATGCTCCTTAATTTGGTTTCCAGTGCAGAGCTTCTGTGAGAGGCTGCAGCCAGCAGGCAGTGTCTGAATTCTCAGTGGCATGCTACGGAGGGTCGGCTGTCCCACTTTGGACAGTGTTGCCCGTCTATCCTCTGTTGGGGGCAGTGGGTAGTAAGGAGTAGTAAGATCATCCCCGGCTTTGTGCCCTTAACTTCACCTGTTTTTTCCTGCCTCTTTGTTTCTCCTGAGTCTTCCCATTCACTCCTCTGCTCTTCATAACCTCTAGGTGCACGCACTTTCAAGGCCTGTGGTCTTGGGCCTTTTGCTTTTTCCTGTCTGACCACATACATAAATTGCCCAGCAGGCATTAGAATTTTGTGCGGTTTCCCCAGGTTATTTAACACACGGCAGGGCCGAGAATCCCTGCTCAGTCCTCCCTCCTAAGTGAGCTCATTCCCCCAGGTTTCAGAACCTTCTGTGTGGAAGTAACTTCAAATTTTTATCTATTGCTGTAACTTTCCCCCAGAGCTCTAGGGTCATATATTTAACAGTTAACTGACATCTTCCGTTGTTTCCTGTTAGTGTGTCCTAGACCGAGCTCCTCAGTGACACAAGCCCAAATCTGCTTCTTCCCTGGCCATCCTCTACATTATAAACGGCAGCCGTGTCCACCAAGTTGCTCAAAGCACTATCCTGGGAGTCATTCCTCAGAGCTGCCACCGTATTCTGTTGGTGCTAACGCCAGATAACACATCCTAGTGTCCTGTCTCTCTCCATCTCCACGATTGCCACCATAGTGACAGCAGGCAGCATCCTCACCTGACCATGCCGTCACCTCCTATCTTGTCTCTCTGCTCCTGCCCGAGACCCTATCACTCTACCTGCACAAAGGTGCCAAAGTGACCTTCAACAGATGGACCGGATCATGTGACTCCCGTGCCGACATCCTTCAGTGCCCTTTGCATTTAGATAAAAAAGTCGATTCTTTAATATGCCCCACTAGATCCTGCGTGATTCCATTTGTTCAGATTACTCCTCCAACCTGTCTTTTTCAACACTTTATCACATTTAAGTCAACAATAAAATTTGGAGAAAAATAGAACAATACCAGGATTTTGCCAGTGACTTTTGATCTAGTTTGAACAATTTTTCTTGTAAGAAGAATTCTTTCTGGTACTTCACTCTGAACTCTACATGAGCCGTTCACCCCTCTTCTGCTTTTGAAATGTGAGGCTCCCTTCCAGGGAGTTGGACATACTCAGCTCCCGTGTCAGCACTGACAGCTGTTTCATGGCCGACTTCTGGATTGGCAGCTGGTGAAGGTTTTCAAAACTTGGCACGTGAGATGTTTCTTGATTCAGAATCACTGAACCATGATACGACGGTGAGAGGAGTGGGCTTTGTAGAATCAGGGAAATAGAAGAATTTGTTTTTCGTGTTCTGTCAACATAGTTACTAATTCATGGGATGGGCTCTATTTCATAGAAGTGTAAATCGGCGTTCCTCTTTCCTCATGTGCTGCCTCTTCTGCTTTGAGTGTCTCTCTATAGACCTTTGCTTCACTGGGAATATAATTTTGGCCCATTCTCACATAATTGCCTGCTTACCAATTTCTGAGTGAACCCAAATTTCACACCATGGCTACAGAAAAGCCAAGAGCCATTCTGAGAGGTTTGACTTCAAATTTATTTGCGCAAATGTCCAAGGGCACCCCAAGTTCATTCTTTGCATTGGACTCTATTTCCCTCCTTGATTCTTACTCTCATTCTCCGCAAAGACTGTTTCTGTCCTCACGGCCTTCTCCTCATTCTTCTCTCATGAACTTGTTTCTCATTCCCTGAGAAGAAACTCTAAAGTAGCATTGCTGATATTCCCATGGCCAGCGTCGCTTTCTCGCCATGCTAAGCACACACTCTTGGAGTTTCTGCTTGCTGAGATGGAAAACGTTATTCCTGCTTCTGTCAAAGGCAGGGCACTGTCTTCTTACAGGCATTTAATTTCCATCGTGGGTATTTACGGTTATCTGACATTTGGGTATATATTAATGATTCTTTTATTTCTTTATAGACTGTTTTGCCTCTAGAACGCAAGTTAATGAGAGGAGCCCTTTTTCGCTCTGTATTAACGGAGGATTCTTGATACTCCCAGGACCTGTAGAGCAGCACCTGGCATTTCATGGGGGCTTAGTAAATATTTGCCAACTGAATGAATGAGGAAATGAATGTTGGTTGGAAATAAAAGCACGCTAGTTAGGTTGTTTACTGGCAGTAAGTTACTATGTATTAAGACTTATTTATTACTTATTACTTATGCAAAACAAATATGCCTTACCCCCTGGCCTTAACTATGTGCAATTTACATAATCCTTCACAGCAGAAGAAGAGCTGTTTATCTCACCACATAGAAAAGTGGATTGATTGGTGCCTCTGTGTCTAATATACCTTCAAGAAGTAACATGCTTACTTTATGTATTGCTAAAAATTATGTAATATTTTAATAACTTACATAATGCATAATTTCATTGTATATGAGGCTTTCTCCCTTGGAATATTTATTGACACAGTGAATGTAACAGTGTCAAAGAACCTTAGCCCATTATGAGGCCATTATACTAATAACATATGACAAACAGTGGGACGTGGGGTGGTAATGGGTGCATAATGGGTAATAAATGGCTGGAATTCAGCTGAACAGTAATGGCTGCTAGTGATTTTCTAGTAGTAATAACCTCCTTCTCTTAAAATAAATGTAACTTTAATGTCAAAAACTGCCCGTAGCATGAAGGATTCAGACTGCATTTGCATGTGGCCTAGTTCACTTGGCTTAAGCCAAGTCACTCTCTGGTTCCTAGCTGGCCGGGGGATGGCCTCGTGCCCACGGTGACCACGGTGTATGTTCAGTGAATGAGCGTGGTGCAGCTGAATACATAGAAAGCCCTGGAACCCCCAACTGATGTATCCTATGATATACAAAATATTGTTACAGCTTCTCTTTTGCTGTGCTCCATGCTGATTATTTCTATTTGCATCTAAGATTCCTAAATGAAACAAACAAATTTTCACCACTGTGCTTTGCTGCTGGTTTCAGGAACCTTGTAGTACGGCCACTGGGACTGCCCTCCAGCCCCCTCGTCCCCACGGCTTGCTGTCACTGAGCTCCTGCGGTGGCTCTGCTCCTGGTTCCTCCTGCCCGGTGACTGCGCTGGCTGCGTTCCTGCCTGGCCTGCCTGACACCTTCTGGCAGGACACTCACGAGGCTATTGGTATTGCAGTGAGAGCCCAGAGAATCATGTTTTGCTCTGATGCTTAGTAATAATTTGTCTCAAAAGCCAATCTGGTGCTAAAACAATGACTCCCTTCTGTGGAAGTTTATTTAATGTTTTTCATTGCAGATGTCTTCAAAAATCACATTTTTTTCAAGAGCAAGGTCGCAGAGGTCACTCTCTGATTGAAAGACACCCCTGCACCCTGCTGTCCTTCAGATTCCCCCTTCTACTCAGGGCTGTGGGTGGCTTGGCTGTAGCCTGCCCGGGGTCCTGCCATTCAGCCTGTCTCATGGCAGGAGGGCCTGAAATCTCTTTCCCGGGGCCATGTTGCCCACTCCTCCAGGTAGGAAACTCTGCTGTTCCAGTGGGCTCTGTGCAGTCATGAAATCTTCTGGGCCAGTGCTGTGCCCAGAACTTTCTGCAGTGATGGAAATGCTCTCCCTCTGTTCTCTTCAGTGGGTCAGCCACCACCACCCAGGGTTGCTGAGTGCTTTAAATGTGTCTGGGGCAGCTGAGGAGCTGAAATGTTCATTTTAGTTAAGTTTAATTAATTTAAATGGAAACAGCTGCCTACGGACTGCGGTTGGCATGTTAGACCGCAGCTCTTGGACATTTACTGGCAAGTAGAATAGAAACTGTGGCCAGCGTCTGTCCTGTGGGGTGGGAGGGGCCCGCATCCTGCCCTCAGGAAACTGCTGTGTTTGCATTTGGGGTCCTCCAAAGTTTAGCCCTTTGTCTTCTCTGTCAGCTGTGTCTGAAGATCAGCTACCTGCTGTCTCTTTAACATTGCTAGTAAATATCATAAGCTTAAAAGGTAGAACAGATTTTTCCACTTTTGGAAATAAAAAATATAATTTTGATGAGGGGAGCCCAAAACTGGTTAAACACAAGGCAAAATCAATAATTACTCAGTGATTAATTCTCAGGGTTGAGATTTGTCTAAATATTTAAATTAACCGTTCCATTTCTACCCTAAAACATATTTGCAGGATTGTGAACATCATATTAAAGAGCTCACCAAACTCAAGAATGTGCCTGCAATTCAGCAGTTTAATCACTGTTCTCTACTAGCGCATGTGACCTTCAAAGTTTAAATTCCTTGTCAGGCAGCAAATACACTGTCCACTTTAACAATGCCAAGAGGTCTTCATTTAATATGTCTTACAACACACAATCGTTTCTTCTCAATTCTGATTCATTTGTAGAATTTTATGATAGAATTTAGACTTTTGAGGGACTTAACTTTGATGAAGCTCCAAGCAAGTGGGCTGGAAGGGAGAAACAGTCTAAGGAATGTGAAGAAAAATGCACGATAGAAATGAACAATTTTAGACCCGTGGTTATTCTTTAAAAATATTTCTTACACAGCCAATAATCAGAGCATGGTACAAGATGCAGAAATAAGGCAAAAGAATTTTAGATGTGTAATCTCTGTAATGATTAAAATACGTGAAATATCTTGACAGTAGTGCGGAGTTTCTGGATTTTGATGTACTGTTTTATCTTTCTTTGATAAATGTCAGAAATCTTATTGCAAACAGGGAATGAATGAGATTAGCATGTGGGGGAATGAAACAGACAAATGGGAGCTGAACCAGCTGCTTTATTACTGCGGGGTGTGAGTGGTTGAGGCCCTGAGGTGAGTTGTGATGCAAGGATTTCATTATGTTCGAGTTGTGTTTTTCACATTTTCATCGTGAAGATGTGTGGACTACGAATAATATGATTTCTCATCAGCAATAAAAGACAGAGATGAAAGCAGTCCTTCCATTACCTGTCAAGATCACAGGGGCATCAAGAAAAAGGGGATCAAAGCAAGAGGCTGAATTAAGAGGCCCTGAAAGTGGATGAGTAGAGAAGGGAGGATAAGGTGCGTCCCCCGCTGGGGCCTGTCTGCCCCGTGCTGGGTGACAGACACCCTGGGCTCAGTGCTCTGCCGGCATCGGGAAGCTTTGCATTACTTCCTTCATATATTTCTGAGAGCAGCAGTGATGGCACATGAGTTTATACCTGTAGAAATCTGGGCCTGGCAGGAATCTGGCGTCACCAGGAGAAGATGAGGGGCAGAGTCAGGACAGCCTGCAGCTGCAGGTGAAGGTCGTTGAGAAAGGCTACAGTCAACAAGAGGCAAGGTAGCCGCCTGGGGCCAAGTAAAGGGCCTGGAGGACACAGTAACCAGTGAGGCTCATGGCTCTCAGCACCACCAGTAACTATCAATTGCTCTTCAAGGCCCAGTTTTCTAGTTTTTTTTTCTGTAAGCTACTCAGGGGTTGTTTGACCTTGCCTTTTGAGCAGAACTTTAGATTTTGAAGGGATTGAGTAAGGAATACAAGGTGGCCATAAAGTTTGTGTCTAATTTTAAATTGCACGCTATTTTAAATTGCATCTGAATTTTATGTCCACCCAGTATTTGTCAGGGTTTTTCTGTTGCAAGTGAGAGAAATCCAGGGCTAATCTAGCGGAAGCAACAAAAAGAAAGGGGAGAGGTTGCACGTATTTTGTCCCCCAACAGGAGAATGGGAGGTCGTGTGCAGCTGGCTGCCGCTGAATCCCCAGGGTCTTGGAGAAGGTGGTGGTCACCTCCTCCTGCTGCCTCGCTTCCTCTTCCTCGCGATTTTGTCTGCCTCCGTCTCTGTCCCCCAGCTCTCCTTCCCAGTGTGGGTGTTGACCGCTTCTCTGGAGGATCAGCTTCCTTCATTTAGCTGTGGAAAGACTGCTGACGGTCCCATCCTCACACATCCCAGCCCAGTGACCCCGATGGTCATTATCTCCCCTACTGCTCTGGCAGAAGAATCCTGGGGAGGACTCTGACGGGGTCCAGAGCCAGTCCTTAGACTTATCACCATGGCCAGGATTCAGGGTATCTGAGTGGCCAGTGGTTCCCGGTGGTGCAGAATTAGCATGGGCTGAGTCCTGGCTACTTGGTCATAGGCAGCTCGGTGCCCCAAGGAAGGCAGCTCAGAGAAAAAACAGTGCCACACTGCCCTTCACCCTGTAGTTAGCAGCTGTCTCTGCCGGCCTCCAGATCTTCAGGATAAAGTCAGGGCTATTTCTCTCTCCCCATTGGGACACTTTGGGCTTATTATTGAGACATTCAAATGTTCAGAAAATTCAGCCTTTTTGATTAAGTCTCTCAGTTCCTCATTCTGGGAAGGATTATGTATGTAAAAGCCTGTGGACATTTTCTGTTGAACAGGTAGCTTCATAGCAGCAAATAGGTTTCATAAGTGTTATTTTTCTGGTGAGTATTCAGTTCAGAATTTGAACTGGAGACCCAAATTTTAAGAGTAAGAAGTATGTGTCTTCAATGTCAACATAAGATCCCAAAGTTTTATTTAAGAAGGACTCCAGGTTAGGCAGGAGTCGGGGCACTCCAGGGACTTGTGGGAGAAGCAGGTATCAGAGGCGCCCTCGGAGATACAGACATCCTGTGTGTGGGGGTCAGTCTGCTAGTGACTCTGTGGGCAAGGGGGGGACCACAGAGGAATGTGTGACAGGAAGAGGGAAAGAGGGAGGAAGTAGATGGCGGGAGGGTGCTGCTGAGTGAAGGAGCCTGACTGGAACATCCACTGTGGGACGGGAGCTGTTGACCACAGCTCAGTGTCCACCAGAATATTACATTGTCTGCTCTGGGGAGGTTTGCAAAGAGTTCTTAAAGGTGCTATTTTGCCTGGCAGATAAACAGTATGCACCTGCAGAAATTAAACTGAGCAGGGGAAGTGATGGCATGGAATTTTAAAAATTCCCTCAGCAACAAAACAACTTGTCCTTAAAATAATGTTTTTATGATTAAAACAAATCTCTGTCATTTTTCAACTGCAAAAATTGTGGTGAGGCTTTTTCTGAGCGTGCTGTTTGCATACACTTGTGCCAGTGTTCCTTGGTCTGAGGCTCATCAGAAAATGACTCATTCCAGACTCCGCCCCACATGGAATCCATGTCACGAGATCTCCTGCAGTGAACCCTGGCGAATCAGTTCACTGCCAGCCTTGATAGTAGGTAATCAAGTGCCTATGGGGGGTGAGGTATTAGCCCATCTGCAGAGGGCAGGATGAGGGGACATCTGCATATTCAAATGATGGACCTGCCCCTTCCCTTGTCCTTCCCATAGTTGCCACCCACCTTGGGCTCCCAGTGTGGCTGTTTAGCTCCCTCAAGGCCAGGACAGATGGCAGGTGTTGACCAACTAGCAGCTCAGATCATGGTCTTTTGGTGAATTGTATTGTTCCCAGCCTAATGTCCAAAGGTTTCTTTCTCCACCTGGTCATGATAATATCATCACACAAGATCATTACTCCTTGACTGCCTACTTTGCTACATGACGACTAATATTTAAAAACCTTGTACTTGGGCAAATTTGGCTTCGTTGCCTCCATTTCTTCCTGACATGGAAAGTCACGCTGAGTAAGTCTCTCACTCACAGTCGCTCAGCCTTGAATTTCATGTAGGGCTGTCTGTTTTGAGCAGACCAGGGCATTCCTCCTGCCCGTCCCTGGGAGCAGCTGTTCCTTGGCCTCAGTGCTGCAGTGCTGAGGGCTCTTCTCCAATGCAGGGCCTAGGCAGGGCTCTCCAGTGTGGGCTGGTGACTCATCGGGGATTGTTTGTGCCTCGCCTAGTCACTGGTGTCTTCATCACACCAGGGAGGATGGAGCACTGGGGGATCCGTCTTCCTCCCTGATGCCTTGGCTCCTTCTGACTGTGACTTGCAGTTCAAAGTCTAGGAGCACAGCAGAGGGGGGAGGAAAGAGAAGTTCTCGTCAGATGCTCTGGCTGTGCTGGAAAGATGGTGAAGCCATGGTTTGGGCTGCATCGCACATGGGCTGTAAGTAATTAAATGGGCCACTTCCCACAGTGCTTTCTTTTAAATTGGTAATAACTGTGGTGCCTCAGTTGACACTTTCCTGAAAAAATGTTTTTAAAATAAATGGTAAAGATGACTGTGATGGTGGCATTTAGCAGCCTACGTGGAATGAATGCATTCCAAAAGTGGCACTGGGTGGCTTTCCAGAGGTGAGTAGGCTGCTGCCACCAGCTACACCCCCGAGAGTGGGCTCGTTCCCGTTCCCTCCCTGTGCTCCGACCTTGCTTCAGCTATGGGGTATTTATCTACTTTGGTGGCAGTGCAGGAGGATAAGCTGCTGAGTTTCAGTGTGCATGAAGCTGATCACTGTATGTTGGGGATCTAACAATCACTGGTGCCTAACATTCTTAAAAGTTAAAATTGCACAGTTTCTTTGCATTTTTTTTTCTAGGAGGGGGAGTATTTAAATAGGCTCATGTCTTTTTTCCTCGCCTTCATTTTGGAAAACTTGTCTAGAGGACTTTAACGGGTTGTCCTTCTCTCTTCAGACCCACAAAATACCACAGTGAACACTGGAAGCTCCAGCTGACTTTTATTATGTATGAGGTCTGACAATTAAGTTCACAAATTTGCCACAGTGTCCCTACGGTGGCAGCACTGTACAGACAGCTCAGTAAGGCTTCATAACCTTGGTATATCAGAGTCTCACAGCTGCATTCCTGTCAAAACGTGGCCATGTCTCACTGAATGGCGTTCATTATTGCTATGGTGTGTTTTTGTGTGCCATTGCAAGAATGTCAGAACTTGAATTAGAGCAATGGACAGCATTAAGTTTCTTGTTAAACTTGGCAAGAGTGGAAGAGAAATCAGGGACATATTAGCCCAGGTTCATGGGAGTAATACCATGAAGAAAATGGCAGAGTACAAATGGATTAAATGTTTTTCTGAGGGGAGAGAAAGTGTCACTGATGAAGAGAGGTCAGGGTGGCCAGTAAAGATCAGAACTGATGAAAACTTTGCAAAAATTTGTCAAATTGTGTGTCAGAATTGTCTGCTATGAAAAGCAAAGAAAACCAAGTAAGCATGGATAGACAAATAGGAAAATCTTAACTGAAAATCTTGGCATGAGAAAGGTGTGTGCAAAATGTTCCTGAAGGAGCTCCCCAATGAACAAAAAGCAAAGGAGAGTCAAAGTTCTCCCAGACCTTTTGGAGAGTCAAGACAATGTGTTAGACCATGTTATCATGGTCATGAAACGTGGGTGTACCAGTAGGACTCTGAAGCAAAGCATCAAAGTGCACAATGGAAGTCATCCAAGTTCCCCACCACCCCAAATTTTTCATCAGTCAAAATCAAGAGCCAAAACTACGTTGCTAAGCTTTTTTGATGTCAGAGGGATTATTCATTATGAGTTTGTACCAACTGGGCAAACAGTTAACCAAGCTTACTATTTGGAAATGCTGAAAAAGCTGCATGAAGAAGTTAGAGGAAAACAACCTGAACTTTTCACCAACAACTGATGGCTCTTGAATCATGACGATGCACCAGCTCACACAGCACAGTTTGTGAAGGAGTTTTAGCCAACAAACAAATAACTGTATTGCGGCGCCCTCCCTACTCACCTGATCTGGCTCCCAATGACTTTTTTCTTTACCTGAAGATACAGAAAATATCGAAAGGAAGGTATTTTGATGACATTCAGGACATCAGAGGTATGATGATAATAGCTCTTATTGGCCATTTCAGAAAAAGAGTTCCAAAATTGCTTTGAAGGTGGGCCTAAGCACTGGCCTTGGTGCATAGCTTCCAAGAGGGGTACTTTGAAATACTGCAAATACAGCATAGTGAAATCCAGCAATGAAGTGTGCAGCACTTTTTTCAGGGTGAGTTGACCAGTGTAATTGTTCAACCTTGTATTTTCCAGCACTCTTCAGCCTGGTGGCAAATCTACCAGTGCCTGCCTTCTTTGGCTCTTAGCTGTTGGCTTCTGGTCCCTCACATCGGTACACTCTAGCCTTCGTTCCTGGGGGTTTTCATGGGGATGTAGATGATGCTCTGACACTCTGTCCTCCTGGTCCCTGGAACCTCTCTATGGCTGATCTCATGCTCCAGCTGCTGGCCAGACTTGTTGTACTTGAGGCCGTGCCATCAACAGTAATGAAACACTTTTTATAATCAAAATGTCTTGTACCTTCTTCTCTGACCACCTCTATCTTCTCTCTAGGTAATCTTCTCAGATATTCTGCTCTGTCAGTCTTCAGCCCCCATGGCCTCCAACCTGTGTTATTAACACCTTTTCACTGCCTCTCCCCTTCTTTCTTTCTTTATTTCCTCCTCTTTCCACAGTGTGAATTCCATGGATGATAGATACAATCAGATCATTGCGTCAACTTTCAGTTTCCTTGTCCGTCTACTCTTACTGCCTTGTTGAAATTGCGGCTCTGGTGATGTCTGACCTCTGCTCCTCTGAGCCTGCCTCCTGGAGTGAGACATGTCTGAACAGTGTGCTGACTGGGCCACAGTACAACCACAAAACTTAACCATGACCTGGACCTGGGTGCTAACTGGGAATTATGGTGTTTCCCTAATCTGTTGACTTTCCCGTTCTCCCAGATAACTGTTTCCTATTTCTTTTCCTCTCCTAAAGTTGTCCATACCTCTTTGCTTTATCCTCATTCTCAGTTGAGGATGCTTATTACTTTCTATCCCTCCCAGGAAGTGGTGGCCATCAGCAGAGAATTCCTCACACTCCCAACACTGCGTGCACCCACCTGCCTGCTCCTGTTTGCACATATCTCCCACCTTCTTGTTAAAGGTCAACTTCCCACTTTCCTATAAAAAGCCCTGTGGACACCCCATCCTCTCCTGCCAGTCCACCACATTCCAGCAGGTTACCCCTCTTTCCTTTATCCTTTGTTTTTCCCTTTCTGTGAGATAGTTTCCATCAGTGTATTATTTTTGTCATCTTGGAAACATCATTTTCTGATTCCACTTATCCATCCATTTTCCTGCTTCTGTTTAAAGGAAATCTTAAGCCTTGTCTGTGCGTCCACCGACTCTCTTCATGTGGCCTTCAGGGCACCATGTTCTTAGTTTTTCTCCTTCCTACTGGGCAGCTCCTTCTCAGGTTCTCGGTCTCCTTTTATTGATCTCTCCTCTCTCCCCAACTTTATAATGTCCCTGTGCACTGGGGCCTGTCATTGGGCATCTGCTCTTCTTCAGCTAGGTTCATGCCCTTTGTCGTTGTGTCAGTGTCATGGCTTTAACATCACCTGTGTGTTGGTCACCTGCCAGCTCCGGTGTCGGTCTGCCTACTCCCTGGGTCTAGTTAGAGGCTGAGTGCCTCATCATCTTGGCTCCCCCCTCCTGTCTTTTCCACCCAGGCACTGTCCCACCCGGCCTTCCCATGGCTTCAGTCAGAAAAGTGGTGTTACCTTTGACTCTCATCTTTCAATCCCCAAACTTGGATTCATCAGCAAACTGTTAAAGGCTTTGAGATGTGTACAGTCGCAGGCCTCTTCCCACTACTTCTGTGGAAATGACTCTAGCCCAGGTTGCAGCTGCTCTCACCCAGGTTGTTATTACACAATAGCCACCCAGTTGCTCTTCCAGCTTCCAACCAGCCACCTCCCTCCTCCCCCAATACCCTTGAAGCAGAGCCAGGCTGAGTTCTGTAAAATACAAGTTGGATCATGTTACTTCTCTGTAGAAACCTTCTAATGCCTCTTTCTTCCTCCGAAGAGTAAAGGCTAAAGTCGGTAAGGCCCCACGTGATGTGGTACAGTGTTAGCCCTCTGATTTTACCCCTGGCTGCCTTCTCCTTTGCTTGCTCTGCTTCAGCTAAACCAGACTTCTTGCTGTTCCTACACACGCCAGGCTGCTGATGCTCGGGATCTTTGTACTGGCTGTTCCCTTTGTAAAGTCCTTCGCCATCTACCCGACTCTGCAACTCCCTCACCTCTTTTATGCTCACCTTTACCACTTTATTTTAAATGTCCACAGTTCTCTGCTGGCATAGTCCTACTGCCCCTGGTTCTGCTCTCATTTTTCCAGCTTTTACCACCTCTTCATGTGCTAAAAACACTTACTTATTTGATAGTATTTGATTATCCCTCCTAGAATTAACTTTCAAAGGCAAGTTTTTTTTTTTTCTTATTTTGTTCACTGATACATCCCTAGTGTCTAAAGTAGTCCCAGACATGTTGTGTGATATTGATATTAGTGGCAATGAATGTTGAGAACTTTTATCAATAAATTCTGAATCTAAGCAAGCATCTGCAATGCGTGTAGTATTTTCGGACCCATTTCTGTTGTTTTTTTAAATGAAAGGATAATTATATATAGCTAAGTACACAAGTATCCAATGTACTCAGTCTTACTATGAAACCAATTTATAGCTTTCTTATGAAAGCTATAACCCAGTTATAGTCCAAGAAGAAGAGGAAAGGGGAGAGGGAGGGGAGGGAGGGGGGAGGATGGGTGGAGGGAGAGTAATTGGTGGGACCACACCTACGGTGCATCTTACAAGGGTACATGTGAAATTTACTAAGTGTGGAATATAAATGTCTTAACACAATAACTAAGAAAGTGCCATGAAGGCTTTGTTAACCAGCTTGATGAAAACATTTCAAATTGTATATAAAACCAGCAGATTATACCCCATGATTGCACTACATTGCTGTACACAGCTATGATTTAATTAAAAAAATACACAATTTTTAAGTGTGCAGCTCAGTGAGTTTTCATACATGTATCTACTGTCTAGGTCAAAGTAGAGAACATCTCCATCACTGAGAAACATCTTCAAGGTCAGCACTGCGGCCTCTTCCCGTACCTCTCCAGGGACAGCCGCCATTCTGACTTCATCTTACAGTAGATTAATTCTGCCTATTCTCATATTTCTTATCAATGTATACAAAGTATACAGAATGTACACATTTACGTCAGACTCCTTTTCTGTTCATTTAATGTGGAAATCTTTACCTTTTTGTGTTTGGTATTGTGCCTTGATGTGCCTGTGTGTTTTTGTTTTCCGTGTTTGGGATTGACTCGGTTTCTTATGTGGGCTGATTATAAATTTTGAAAACTTTTAAGCCATTATATCTTCAAATATTGATTTACCTCATTTTCTGTTTCCTCTTCTTGTGAGATAATATTTAGGTTTAGAACAAAATTAATTGTGATTTTGAACCATGAATTTTAATATAACCAGGCTCAAACACATCTTTATTAATCAAAATAGGAATCATTATAATGAACACATTGATGCCCATGAGAAATAAGTTTGTTTCCTCCTATAGGGTAAAAATCCATGCTCCTGGATGTTGTGAAGTCTTGGATAGCATTTTCTGCATCCTGCTGTTAGTCTAGGTATTTCCCCCCCAAACGTCCAGATTCTTGAGGAAGTGGCAGTAGATTGTTAAGAGGTCACGTGAATGTGGCGGAGGAGGCAAAACTTCGTAGCCCAGTTTATTCAACTTTTGAAGTGTTTGTTGGCTGATGCGCAGTTGCATGTTGTAGTGGTGAAGAACTGGGCCCTTTCTATCCACCCCTATGCCGGCTGCAGGCATTGCAGTCTTTGATGCCCCTCGTTGATTTGCTGAGCACACTTCTCAGATGTCATGGTTTCATCAGGATTCAGAATGCTGTAGTTGATCAGATAGCAGCAGACCACCAAACAGTGGCCATGACCTTTTTGTTAGCTTTGGGAAATGATGTGGAGGTTCCTCCCAGTCTATCCACTGAGCTGGTTGTCCTCAGTTGTTGTATGAATTCCACTTTTTGTTGCACGTCACAGTATGATAAAGAAATGGTTCGCTGTTGGTGCGTAGAATAAGAGAAGACAACATTTGAAAATGATGTTTGTTCTGGTTTTTGTTCAGCACATGAGACACCCGCTTATGGAGCCTTTTCACCTTTCCAGTTTGCTTCAAATGCTGGATGACAGGATGGTTACTGAGTTCTTAGGCAACTTCTCGTGTGGTTGTCAGAGCATCAGCTCCCATGATTGCTCTCAGTTGGTTGTTGTCAACTTCTGACAGCTGGCCACTGTGCTCCTCATCTTCAAGGTCTTGTCTCCTTTGCAAAACTTCCTGACCCACCACTGCACTGTATGTGCCTTAGCAATTCTTGGGCCAAATGTGATGTCGATGTTGGTGAGCTGTCTCCCCTGCTTTACCACCCATTTGGAACATGAATAAGAAAATCACTTGAATTTGCTTTTTGTCTAATATCATTTCCATAGTACAGAATAAATAGAAAGTGAATAGCAAGGAATAAGTCATTAGCAGAAAAATACATAGCAAGATATGTGGATTAAAATGATGTATAAGATGACCACATTTATTTAAGAATGTATTTTGGTATGAACAATTTCAACAATGTAAAAACCGCTATTACTTTTGCACCAACCTAGTTACGTATCTGTACTGCTTGAGAAAATCTGATTTATCTTTAGCCATTCTTTTTGCTTTTTGTGCTTCAATTAATATTTCTATTTCTGTGTCTTTAGTGCCACCTGCCCTTTCTTCTGCCATTTTTAGTCCTCTCTGAAGCTTCTTCAATGAATTCTTAATTTCATATATCGAATTTTTAATTCTGGGATATCCCTTTGTTTCATTCTTATTTTTATTTATTTATTTTTATCGAGAGAGAATCCCATATGTCGCCCTTGGTAGAATGCCATGGTGTCACGGCTCACAGCAATCTCAGACTCTTGGGCTCAAGTGATTCTCTTGCCCAAGCCTTCCTGGTAGCTGGGACTATAGGCACCTGCCACAACACACCGCTATTTTTTTTTTTAGCAGGCCCAGGCTGGTTTGAACCGAACACCTCTGGAGCATGTGGCTGGTCCCCCAGCCACGGAGCTATGGGCACTCCATGTTTCATTTTTAGATAGTAAATTTTTCTGTTGCCATTGCCAACTTTATATCCATTCTGTTACTCATATTTGTATTTTAATGTCTTTATAATAATTAATGTTCTTTTTTTCTAATTTCAACATCTGACTCATCAGTTGGTCTTCTTCTATTAGATGTATTTTCTCTTAATTGTAAGTAACATTCTGTTTCTTTTTTTTTTTTACTATTTATTTATTTATTTATTATTGTTAAATCATAGCTGTGTACATTTGTGCAATCAAGGGGTACAATATGCTGGTTTCATGTACAATCTGAAATATTCTCATCAAACTGCTCAACATAGCCTTCATGGCATTTTCTTAGTTATTGTATGTAGACATTTGCATTCTGCATTTAGTAGGTTTCACCTGTACCCATTCTAAGATGCACCATAGGTGTGGCCCCACCCATCACCCTCCCTCCACTCTAACCTTTCCCCTCCCTTCCCCTTCCTTGGCCCTTTCCTCATAGTCTTGTGCTATAGTTGGGTTATAGCCTTCATATGAAAGCTATAAATTGGCTTCATAGTAGGGCTGAGTACACTGGATACTTTTTCTTCCATTCCTGAGATACTTTGCTTAGAAGAATATGCTCCAGCTCCATCCATGTAAATATGAAAGAGGTAAAGTCTCCATCTTTCTTTAAGGCTGCATAATATTCCATGGTATACATGTACCACAATTTGCTAGTCCTTTCGTGGGTCGATGGGCACTTGGGCTTCTTCCATGACTTAGCAATTATGAATTGGGCTGCAATAAACATTCTAGTACAGATGTCTTTGTTATGTTGTGATTTTTGGTCTTCTGGGTATAGAACTAGTAAAGGAATTATAGGATTGAATGGCAGGTCTATTTTTAGGTCTCCAAGTATTCTCCATTTTGTTATGTTGGCTACTCTTACTGGGTGATATCTCAAAGTAGTTTTGATTTGCATTTCTCTGATGATTAAGGATGATAAGCTTTTTAAAAATGTGTCTGTAGATTGTGCGTCTATCTTCTTTAGAAAAGTTTCTCTTCAAGTCATTTGCCCACCCTGAGATGGGATCACTTGTTCTTTTCTTGATAATACGTTTGAGTTCTCTGTGGATTCTGGTTATTAAACCATTATCGGAGGTATAACATGCAAATATTTTCTCCCATTCTGAGGGCTGTCTGCTTGCTTTACTTACTATGTTCTTGGCTGTGCAGAAGCTTTTCAGTTTGATCAGGTCCCAGTAATGTATTTTTGATACTGCTTCAGTTGCCTGGGGAGTCCTCCTTATAAAGTATTCACCCAGGCTGATTCCTTCAAGAGTTTTCCCTGTACTTTCTTCAAGTATTTTTAGAGTTTCATGTCTTAAATCTTTTATCCTTTGAGAGTCTTAGTTAATGGTGAAAGGTGTAGGTCGAGTTTCAATCTTTTATAGATTGCCAGCCAGTTCACCCAGCAGCATTTGTTAAATAGGGAATTTTTCCCCACTGAATGTTTTTAATTGGCTTGTCAAAGATCAAATAACAGTAAGTAGCTGGATTCATCTCTTGGTTCTCTATTCTGTTCCAGACATCTACTTCTCTGTTTTTGTGCCAATACCATG
>CAUYPK010085050.1:0-44473 GCA_963574355.1 Loris lydekkerianus | reverse complement strand
GTTTCTCTTATAAATTGAGGTACGTTGTGGTTGTGTGCATAAATATTAATAATTGGCATCTCATCGTATTGAGTATTACCTTTAACAAATATGAAGTGTCCATCCTTATCCTTAATTATTTTGGTTGGTTTAAAGCCTATTGCATCTGTGAATAGGATTGCAATGCCTGCCTTTTTCTGCTTTCCATTTGCCTAGAATATAGATGACCATCCCTTCACCTTGAGTCTATATTTGTCTTTTAATGTAAGATACAATTCTTATATGCAGCAGATATCTGGCTTGAGTCTTTGTATCCAGTCAGCCAACTTGTGCCTCTTTAGAGGACAATTTAAACCATTCACATTAATTGAGAATATTGATAAGCCTTTCAAGAGTCCGGTGGACATTTTTAATCCTTTTGCAACTGTGGAAGTTGGAATTTGATCAAAAATATTTTGGGTGGGTTTACTTTTGTGGTGGAGTATTACACTTGTCTTTATGAAGGATAGGTCTAAGAATGTCCTAGAGAGCTGGTTTAGTTGTGGCAAATTTCTTCAACTTGTGAATGTCATTGAAGTATTTAATTTCTCTGTCATAAATGAAGCTCAGTTTAGCTGGGTACAGAATCCTGGGTCAAAAGTTATTTTGTTTTAGGAGATTAAAAGTCGATGACCATCCTCTACTAGCTTGAAAGGTCTCAGCAGAGAGATCTGCAGTTATCCTAACACTCTTCCCCTTGTAAGTAATGGTTTTCTTTCGTCTGGCAGCTTTCAGAATTTTCTCCTTTATATTAACTTTAGTGAAATTGATTATGATGTGTCTGGGGGATGTTTTATTTGGGTTGAGTCATGCTGGAGTTCTGAAACTGTCTGCTATCTAAATTTCGGATTTTTTCACATGTCTGGAAAGTTCTCCTTCATAATTTCATGGAGAAGAGACTCTGCCTTGTGAAGCCACTTCATCACTTTTGGGAATTCCTATAAGATGAACATTGTTTTTCTTTGAATTATCCCAGAGCTCTCTGAGAGAGTGGTCTGTTTTTGCTCTCCATTTCTCTTCTTCTTTGAGGGTTTGGGAGCATTTGAAAGCTTTGTCTTCAATGTTAGAAATTCTTTTTTCTGCTTGTTCCATTCTGCTACTGAGGGATTCTACTGTGTTTCTCAGATCTTTGAGGGATGCAACTTCTTGTTCAATGTGTCAAAATCTTTGGTCATTTGCTCTTTGAATCGGTTGAATTCTTGAGATAACTTTTGGAATTCTAATTTGATATTGTTTGCTATCCAGATCCTGAAGTAATTTCTGACATCTCAGCTATTTGTTTGTGCATTGGGTCTTGTGTTGTTTCTGCCCCATTGATCCTTTGGGGAGTTGATCTACTCTGATTATTCAGATTGCTAAATTTTTTCTGTTGATTTCGCCTTTTTTCTGTTGTTTTTCACCATTGCCTCTGGCCATCCTCAGAGTTTGGGAGGTGTCTCTTCAAGATTAGACCCCAGCGGAATCACTCTAATGTTGCTGGATCTTTGTAGGGAATGCCCCTGTGTTGTTCCTCTGGGGCTGCTCCTGCTACAGAGTTCTGGTTGTGAAAGCAGCTCTGGTGTGTGACACACCCAGGTCCAGCAACAGGGCTGGGCATGGTGTGCATGGTTCTGAGAGTGCCTGGCACCCAGTGACTTTGGCACAGATAGCCCAAGGCTCCAGCAGTCTCTTGCCAGGAGAAGAGCTTTGCGTAGAGGCAGGGAGGGCTTCCGAGGGCACAGAGCTACCAGAGTCCTTGGCCAGATGAACGGGCTAGTGTGGAGGCTGGGAGGATACAGGAGGGAAAATGCAGGGTTGCGTGGCTCTTGCAGTTCCTGGTCAGGGAATGCGGAGGCCCGGTGGGTGCGGGTCACCAGTTGGGGTCGTTGCACAGCTCTTATGGAGATCTGGGTGGTGCCAAGCTCAGGAATTTGAAGTTGCTATGAGCTGTGATGTCACGGCCCTCTACCCAGGGCAACAGCCCAAGGCTCCAGTGTGCCAGAACGGTCTCACTCTGCCCCGAAGGATTAAGGCTGTAAGGCAGCTCAGTCCCTGCCTTTAGGCTGCTCAGTCACTAGGTTACTTTGTCCCACCCAATCCTTGCTCTGGGACCCTGAGGGCGGAGCTTGCCAGGGCAGTTCTTTCACAATGGCTTCCTGCACCCAGCTCAGTGGCTCAGTCTGGGGCCCCCGACAATGCCCAAAGTTCTCCACACCACTGCTCAAGCTCTCCCCAAGGCAGTTCAACTGAGTGCCAAGTCCAAGAACACCAAAACAGTTCACAGGTAAGGCCTTTCCGGTTTGCAGTCTCACTGCTGCTTGTACTTACAGTTGCTGGCGTGATTAGGTCGATCAAACACACGCAACCACTTGCCAGTTTTTCACTATTTTTGTAGTCCTCTTGGGGTCCAGAAGTCCCTTGCTGGCTCCCTGTATCCTCAAAGGGATGTTTATAGGCAGATCCCACTGGCCAGAGATGCCTGGAGTCTTGTCTCCCCAGACTCGCCATGCCCAGTTGCAGGGAAGCTGTTACTTGGCCGCCATCTTTAATCCAAGTCTCAGAGTATTTCTTTATAGATGTAGCTGTGTGACCACATTATTAAATAATGTGATACATTATTTAATCTCTGCTGGACTCCATTTTCTTATCTGCAAAAGGGCAGTAATGAGAGCACCTGCTTCATAGGAATGTTAAGAATAACAGAAGAGCAGATGTGGCGCACACCGAGGAAGTGGCTGGCACGTGGTCAGTTTTTGGTAAAAGAAATGATGGTGGTGATGTAAAGCACAAATTGATCCTTGCAGAAACATTTCTAACTAAAAAAATACATAACAACTGCTTTTAAAGTGGTTAAATATTATACAGAAACCTAATTTTTCCACCGGATGGATACAGAGAGAAACTATGGGAAGAATGCAGATTGTTCCAGAAGCCCACGGAGGGAAATATATGTCCAGGGAGGCTCATGGACCCTGGAATCCTGTGTAAATTGCAGCTAGTCCAGATCCTGACCTAACGACGCTGCAAGGAACCCATTAATGCCTCTGATGCCAGGGCCTGTGATCCATCTCTGAACCTACACCTGTGGCCTGGCCTGGAGTCCCTAAATCAGTCCTCACTGTGTGTTAAGTGTGGTTGTTACAGAACATAGAATAATCATCACCCAGTGTAGGGGACCCTCGCGTACCTGGGGCATACACACAGATGGCATTGAGGAGCTGTCGCCTCAGGTGGGACCTCACTCTCCCAGGTAAGCCAAGGAGGGCAAGCGTCTGGTGGGTCACCATCCCTACTCAGCGTGTTTAACAACTTAAGGGGTGCAGGTGACAGTGCTGGTGATAGCAAAGGTGACGGTAACAACATCTGGGTGTTGATGTAATTTGAGGACGATCCCAGCCCATGGTAAGCTCAGGAGGCTGGGAGGATAAATCTGCCCTTTTTTATTGCTGTCCCCGCCTCATCTTCCCAAGGAAATCTGATTATCTGGGCTATGCTGGCAGGCATCAACATGAAATGTTTGCTTCCAGGTCCCCAGTTAAGGAGGGAGGCTGAGGCTGTCTCCTGCCTTCCTGTCAACAAACCATCATTAATCCCCCTCTCTTACAGTCAATATCTGATGTTACTTTTCCTGATTTATGTGGATCAGTGACTTTCTCTTATTTTGTTTCTAATAAACATGGCTTCAGTGGGGCTGGACCTATGGAGAGACCTTTAAATCAGAGGGAGTCTTCTGGGGCCTCTGGTCAGTCCCTTCAGCCAGAGTCCACCTGCTGCTGTGGCCACTGTGGCAGCACATTTCTGTGACTATCATATGACACTTTCTTTTCTTTTAGAAAAGAATTTCTTACCTTCCATTGACAAGTGCGCCTACAAGAAGGTTCCAGATCACCTGCTCCCAAGAGGCACCCTGGACTCTGGGGTTATGGCTCCCGTGGGTGCCCCTGCTGCGAGTGTGCGCGCACACACAGAGTCCACTCTGGCTCCACCGACTCACGCTAAGCCAAGCTTCCCACCATAATGGTTAAGTTCTCAACCCTGGTTATGTGCAAGCATTACTTGGGAGCTTTTAAAAAATACAGATGCCTGGAGGAAAACTTAGCAAATACTTTACAAAAGAGGCTACCTAAATGACCAGTAAACATGTCCAGGTGCTCAGGTTCACTGGTCATCAGGGAGACACAGAATAAACCACAGTGTGATCCCACTACACATTTCACAGCTGGTGAAAATGAAAACTCCAGACAGTACCAAGTCCCGGGGTGTGGAGCAGCCAGAACTTTTATTCATTGCTGGTGACGGTGTAGATTGCACAGCCACATCAGAAAGCTGCTTAGGGGTGTCTAAACTGAACATACACATATGCCCTGACTTAGCACTTTCCCAAGTACATATCCACAGAAAGGCACCATATATTCACCAAGAGACATATACAAGAATGTTCCTAGAGAACGCTTCAGAGTAACCCCAACCAGAAACAATCCATATACTATCAAGAGATGGACTGGTCAGCCAAGGGTGGCAGAGCCACACAGTGAGATGCTGAGAACAAGGGGAGTGAACAAACATGACACCCAGCAGCACTGACAACTCCCCCAAATCTATGCTCGTAAGTGAAGCTATGCACATGAGAAGGACAGAGCTGCTCATGCCATTTGTATGATATTAAGAAACAGGCAGAACTAATCTAGAAAGTCAGAAAGAATATTGGTTAACTTCAGGAAGTGACTGGGAGGAAACCCAAGGGAGTGGATTCTGGGTGACTGGCAACATTCTGTCTCTTATGTGGGTGCTGCTCACATCGCTGTGTTCCGTTTGTGAATGTTCATCAAGTTGTGTGCACTTAGGATTCGTACATTTTTCTAAAAGAAAGTTAAATTTTGATAATTTTTGAAGAATTAATACCTAGATGCCACCTTTAGAGATTCTGATTCAATTAGTCAGGCAATGCCATGATCAGCCTCTGAGAAGCTGTTACAGCTAAGGAAACCACTTCCTTAGGCCATGCCACTACAACCTCGAACTCCTGGGCTCATGCGATCCTCTTGCCTCAGCCTCCCAGGCACCTGGGACTATAGGCATGAGCCACTGTGCCAGTGACAGAAATCTTTTGGTTGACAGAATTAGAGTAGATCCCTTGACCCCTCCCCCCAGAGGACCCCAATGGTTAACAAAGGTCAAACAATGCCTCTGCTTAGCTTGGCTAAGAGAAGAGCATATCCACCAATTTTTACTTCATATAAGCCCACCTTCCCCACCAGTCCTTTCCCAACCCTTCCACAGGAGAGGAAAGGCAAAGAGAAGGGAAGTAAGAGGATAGTTTCCAATTATCCCCTCTGTTCAACAGTCTTTCTCAGCCTTTGATCTTCCTAACGTCTTAGTGCCCCAAGTGAACCTCTAAATCTAAGACATTCAATTCTGGATCCACCCTGCCAGCCATTCTTCACCTCCTCTTCCCCAGTGCAGGTGCCAGGGACTGCATCTAGGTAGAAAGCCTGGAACCCCACAGGTTTAACCGAAATATTCTAGCTTGATTAAGCAAGTAGGAATGGTACCAAGGAAAGCCAGGATGCAGATGTTGCAAAGCTTTTCTGCCTTCAGAAAATGTCATTCCCCTAGCAGGGAATGGGGAAGGGCGCCAAGCCTGAAAGTTTGCTGCCCCCTCTGAGTTCACTGTTCCAGAAGTCTGTTCCAATATGAGTCATCTGAATATGTAAGAATATGACAGCTCAGCTTCCAGATGGGGTCGTGGGGAAAGGGGGGGAATGGGCTTGGGGACAACTGCCAATCAGGCAAGAGGGAAGATGTCTGAGGAAGTGAGCCCTTCCTCATCTGCCCTCTCCCAGGAAGTGTGGGAGGTGGCCAGAGATCTCAGCCCTCCTGGGGAAGGGCCTTGGGTGTGAATGTGGGTCATTTCTTCTACTGACTGTGCAAGGCATAGATTTCGAAAAGTTCTCATACAGCTCACAAATTTATTCAATTTATTGAAGTTAAGGAAAATGACATCATGCAATTTCAACTTCTGCAACAAATGAAAACACATTACTCTGAATCTGTTTTGCTATGGCTGATAGAATAAAGGTCCTTTTCAGTTATGAGAAGAAAATTTCATCTGTCTTTAAATGCCATTTGAAGTTGTTTATCACCCCCTAGACCCAAGATGTTGGAGTTTAAAATTTTAAAAACTGAGGGAGGACTTTACAAAGACTGGTAGAGACAAACATATGCTCCCAGAAAGTCAGAAAGTCCTTGGCTCATATATATTGAACACTCCTTGTGTGTGAGAGAAAAAGGGAGAGGTGAGATAAGGTCTAGAGTGAGAGGCCTACAGAGTGACAAAGACTGAGAGAAAGCTGGAAAGACAGGACGGAGACGCTCATGGAGAGTAAGAGGTGAAGACAGGATGAGAGACACTTAGAAGGAGAAAGAGAGAGACTAAAAGAGAGAGAGTGAGAGAAGAGGGAGGCTGAAATTAAATTAATGATGTTTTAGACAACTAATTGGGGGTGATTTGTTACACAGCATTACAGCAGCAATGGCTGACTGGTACACCTTTAAAATCATCCCTCACTGTCAGCCACTATTGTAAGGTTGGCTTTGTTTGGAGTAAGCAGAGCTCCATAAAGAACATCTAAGATGATCTCCCTTCTCCCCTGGTTGCTGTCCTTCTCCTGTTCCCATCTCCTTTTTCTCCTCAATCACACACTCGACTGGAGGGTTGAGTGAAGCCACCCATCCCTCAGTTTCCATCCCCCTACACGTTGTGGCAGTCCCTCTGCTGTGTTCACTGTTCTCAGACTCCTCATTACTGCCAGCACTGCATAATAACTATTGGGGCCTCCTCATTTGTTGCTCAGAAAGCTCCCTCTGCACACCTTTATTCCTTAAAAATTCCTATGTGTTTTTTCTTTGAAAAGCATGTGTTCCACAACAGTTCTCTCAAGCCAGGGACCAGATTGGAAATCCCACAGGCAAGCCGATTTGGCAAGACAATGAGACATCATCTCCTGGCTGTTCTCCAGGTGCCTCTGACACTTTTAATCTTTATGCCCTCTCTGGTTGGCTTCCTACAGCATGCCCACCCCGACCCCAGCCTCTGTGCTCATTGAGTAATCCCACTTCTAGTTTTCCATTCCTCACCCAAGGAGCTCTATACTTCCTTGGACTCCAGGAATCCCCTACATTCAATCAACACATGAGTCGTAAGCCTTCTTCACATGCCAAGCACCCTGCTAGGTATGAGGGTTGCAAAATCCAGGCCTGCCTTGGAGGGCTAATTATGTGTCTTGACAGGCACAGATGAGAAAATAAAGTTGGGCCCTGAAGCATAAAGTAGGGCTGCTCATCAGCATGCCCTCAGTGGCTTCCTTCCCCTACAGCACACCATGGTGCTTCCTCCCCTTACTGCCTCACTGTCCCGTGCCCTGTCAAGAGTGTTGGGCTCTACCTCCCAAGTAAACTACTTGCATCCAAATCCATGGCTCAGAGATGCTCTGGAAACATGAACATAACACCAAGTCCTACCAACAGGAGCAGCAGTGCTCACCGAGAGCTTACAATGTGCGAAGCACATACTGAGTGGCTCAGATGTTCCGGAGCATTCAATTCTCACGGTGCCTCCACGAGGAAGGCAGTGCAATTCTCTCGGCTTCATAACTGAGAAACAGAGTCGCTACCGGGGAAGTGGCACTGGGAGCGCCTTTGGCCAATGGGGATGATCCTCGGGCCCACTGCGTCCCGGAGTGCTTTTTTAAAGCTCCCACAGAGTGAAGGGATGTAAAGCCCAGTGACATAGCGAGCATGGAGAGCCAGGGAGGGTGCACGGCCCAGCCCGACATGGGAGGAAGGTAAAGGGAGGGGCAGAGCGTGTGCTGCGTTTCCTGGGGCAGCATTCCCGGTCCTGAACACCCGGATTTGATGAAGGAGCGGTGTCTGTCTCTCCTCATCCTCAAGGGCGCAGTAGTAGAGTTCACAGCCATGACAAGTTCTTTCTGTCAGCATTTCTCATTCTCATTGTCCCAAGACAATACTCTAGTCTTATGTTTTTGTTATTATCATTTGCCTGGTTTTAGTTAGTTTGTTTAATCTCCCCTGAGCCTGGAGCTCCCTGAGAATGGGGTAAGTCTCTGAGACTGGGGCTCCCCAAAGACAGGAAGTGTTTTCCTCAGACTGGGGCTCCCTGAGGACAAGGCTAGTCCTTCCTTCCCACCACTGCTAACTGTGGCCATGAGTGTGGGTATCAATAGCAGAAGCCCTGACATTGGAGGTTCCCACCACAGATTCAGGGCTCTTTCAGGAAGCCAGGAGGTGAGGAGGTTGGGCTCTTGACCTGAACTGCCAGAGAGCAAAGAGCCCCAGTGACAGGTAAGGACGTCCTCATTCTGTTTGTGTAACTTTCCACTTGACCTATTTATAGGTGTCCACACAGAGTGAGTTCACTGGCTGTGGCGCCTGCCACATTGAGGGATCTCAGTGCTAGAGGGGCTGGGGAAGAAGGAGGGGGTGGAGGTGGGGAAGGAGAATATTGCAGAGAACTTCAGGACAGCAGCTAAGCAAATGTGCCAATGGTCCCCAGAGGTCCTGGACTCCCACAGGAAGTGTATGTGCCGATCTGTGCCAATTTACGTATTATTTTTATAAAGGTTTAGGTACAGGCTACCTTCCTGGAGGATGGAATTCAGTTTTGCCTCAAGGCCTGGCCTGACCCAAATCAGAATTGGGAAGACCCATATTTGGCTCTGATCCTCACCTCTCTAGGCCTCCATCTGGTAGGGTCCAACCAGCCTGACCCCCTCCATGCTCTGTCTTCAAACTCATTCACCCTGAGTCCCTCATCTTCAGGTCCCTGTTATGGAGGAGGGACTTCCTGTCCACCTGTGCCTCTTCAGGCTAATACCTAGACCTCTGGGTGACCGTGGCCTTATGAGGTCAGTTCCTTAACTCAAATCAATACTAGGCAGTAAACTGTTGCTGAGCACCCACCCCATCCCAGGCCCTCGTGGAAGTGGGCCACATGTACTGACCCATATCCTTTCATGATACGCTTATAAAGAGCAATCCATATTTTCAACCCCAATTTACAGACAAAGCAATGGAGGAACAGGGAAATTAAGTGACTTGCCCAAGGTCACATGGCTGTCTGTTCCAGCTGGTAAGCAGTTCCCAGAATAAGGAAATCTAAAGTTCATTCCTGCTAACTGCCTGCGCCCCTTCAGCATCCAGGTCCCCTGCCCTGCTCTCCCTCCCCCTTCCTGGCCAGGCAGTTAGCACCTTCTCTCACACGACACTTCCTGTGTAGAAGCAAGCGTCCAGGGGGTTGTCTGGGCTCCTGGCTAGCCTATGGGCTCCCTGAGAGCAACTGCGTCAGTCAGGTTTTTTTTTTTTTTTTTTCCTGACTCTTCACAGCTGCAGGAACAGGACCTGTGAGAGAAGCCCTTCCAAAGGAGTTTGTGGAAGAATTGAGGAAATGATTTGAAGAATGGTCACCCAAGAGACGGCCTTCTCTGTGGAAACAGTTTTCCTTGGTCACAGTGGTGAGGCCCCAGGCCCAGTTGGGGCAGGCTGAGTGTATGTCTGTGTAACTGTGTCCTGGCCACAGCTGTGAGCCTGCAGGGCTGGCTGGGCTGTGACAGCAGCCTAACCATGCCTGACAGATTGATTAGGGAAGAAAGTTGCTGCGTCTCTATCGCAACAGACAGGGCGCGCACGTCTCCGCTTAACCTTACCCATCACACAGGAAGGCCGGGGTGCAGGCTGGGCAGGGAGGGGCGAGGGCATGGCGGGAGAGCAGAGGCCTGAGCAGGAACAGGGAAGGAGAGCAGGCACAGCCAGGGGGGCAGCCTCGGGCAGAGCTTGGAAGATGAGGGAGGCAGAGGGCCGGCTGGTGGGGCTTGTCCCTAGGCTGTCTTCAAGGAACACATGGCCCACTGCCATCCACATTGGGGTCTGCGGGAGGGGTGGTGACACACCTACAGGCCCACAGCCCTTCTGCCTGGCTCTGTGCCACGCTTCGGGGGGGAGGGGGGGGGAGAAGAGAGGTGCCTTTGGCACTGAGAGCTGAGTGACCAGAGCCATTCAGCTTTTAGCCGGGGGAGAGGAGGATGCTGGGTTGAGAGAGCTCCAGAGGGCCTTGGAGAGGATCAGTCTCCTTCACTTAACCTGGCAGGAGACCGGCCTAGGGAACGGAAGGCCATTTATTCATTCAGCAGCAGTGGCACCTTCTGCCTGCTGGGTGCTGAGCCAGGGGGGTGGCTAGGCTGAGGGTGGACTCTGAGGCATCACTGGGGCCCTGCTGGATCTGTCCTCTCCATCCTGAAGCCTTACAGGAGGGAACAGGGAGGCTCATAATAACTGTGAGAGTAGACCCTGGAGAGGACACTGCTGCCTCCACCTGCATGTGGGATTGTCCCCACAGCTCCATAAAGGCCACAGGATACAGAGAGACCCCAGAGTTTTCACCCAGTTCACTCTGCCCTGTTCCTTCTAGCATTCTGGTCACTAATGCTGTGAATTATTACACTTTTGTAACGAGTATAATGAAAGTCTTAGTGGTACACATTCATTATAGACCACCAAGCTGCTGTTTATGTTACCTTTTTGTGCAACTTTTAAATCATAAACACACACAGAGCACAATCTTAACTATTTTATTTCAGAATGCTTAGCTGGGAAAAAAAACTAGACAGATCCAGCTCAATGATAGCAGTGGCTGTTACTGGGGAATTAGATCTAGAAATCAGATTTATCATTTTTTGCATCACCTCAATTTTATAATTAGAGCCAATAGGCATTATTCTCCTAAAAGCAGTATTCCTGGTCATGAATACACACAGGATCCCAGTTTGGTAAATAAAAAACACACAGCAAAATGTCTGAAAAAGAAAATTTTTTAAAAACTGTGGCTGCATTTTGCCACTATGAGAGATTTTGTTTTCCTTTCCTGCTTCCTCTTCTCCCATCAAAATCAGCTACATTCCTGAGACTCTGGGTGCAGGGTGGGCATGGGTGGGGAGGGGAGAATGATATTTCAAACTAACAAAAATGTATTCCCACTGCTATTTCTCACCCCCAGGAGGAGAGGCCCAGCAGACAAGAAGATATTTGCTGCTTTGCTGGAAGCTCTGGGTGGGAGGCCTTTAGAAAGACGCACACGACGGAGTCAATCCAGCACACAGCAGACATCGTTAATGGCCTTCCTGAATCTGCCCCCTCACTCTGTGTCTCTGGTTGTATTGCAATGCTTACCTGCTTCCGGGAGGCCATGTGTGCAGGCGAATGTCCTTATGCTCTTGCCCATGTTTCTCGTTGGGACAATATTGGCATTTGCATGACAGATGGTAGCATTTCTGGCCCCCAGAAACCGTATGCTCAGAGAGGCCCCAGATGTTATGATTTCCAAAATCTCTTCCAATGTGTCCAAATTCTACCCCTGGCCAGGCTGTTACAGTTACACCCTCATTGAGGCCCATGGGACAACAACTGCTATGACTTTATTTCCTTTTCTAGTGATATAAGAAAGGGCAGGTGTTATGGATTAAATTGTGTTCCTCACCCCCAACAGATATGTTGAAGTCCAAAGCCCCAGTACCTGGAAATACTATCTTATTTGGAAATAGGGTCTTTGCTTATGTTAAGATGAGATTGTTTAGAAGGGCCATAGTCTAATGTCATTGATAATTTTTAAACAGGAGAAAATTAGGACATAAACACTGACATGTACAGAGGAAGACTGTGTGAATGGACATAGGAAGAAATGCAACAAGCCCAAAGAATGCCCTAGGCTACCAAGATGGAAGAGGCAAGAAAAGATCCTTCCCCTTCAGGTTTCAGAGGAAGCATGGCCCTTGCAAAGGCTTGATTTTAGACTTACAACCTTCAGAACTGTGAGACAATAAATTTCTGTTGTCCTAAATCATAACATTTGTGGTACTTTGGTATAGAAGCCCTGGAAAACTATTATAGCACATCATGCCATTCTGGCCAATGAATTTTTGAATAAAAGTCAGTTAGGAAAATGTGTCCTACTAATACAAAAAGTACCAAAAGAAACAACAGTTTATCTGTTGATAATGCCATTTGTCTATATGTGATGGCAGGAACTAATGCAGCCATTTTGTGAGCATGAGGTACAAGGTTGTTATAATAAGCCTGCAGAGGAAAAAAAAAATGAAAGGAACCTGGGTCATTGATGATTATAGTTAATCCTTTGGAGCAATCAGCCCTGCAACCTCTTAAGCTTAGGAATTCTTGTTATGTGAGATAATAAATCCATGTATTATTGAATTCATTTTGAGCTTGGTTTTCTGTTTCTTAAATTCAAATACATCCTCACTGACACAACATATGGTAGAAATCAATCAGTCAACAGCCTCTCAGCTCAAGGCCAATGGTAGATGCACGTGAAGAAGCTGGTAACTATTCATAGCTCAGCTAAACATAAGTAGCCAAGTTTAATTTGTCCCTATTAGGTCCATGAATCAGTGTCCTAAGGAAGAGAAATCTAAGCTTACCAGTTTCTTTTATCTTAGAAAATCTTACTTTTTTAGATATAGTCAAAGAAATGTTTTTAAAAAATTGCCTGCCTGGATAGAGAGAACATTTAGTGTTCATCTTATGAAGGGGGTCTCAAAGCATGGTCCAGGGACCTCTGGGGACTGGTGAGGTCGCAATTGTTTTTGTAATAACACTAAGATGTTATTTGCCTTTTTTACTCTAATTCTCTCTTGCGTGTGCAGTGGCATATTGCAGAGGCGGCCTGACATGTGACTTCACAACAGATTGAATGCAGAAACAGATATGAGAATCCAGCTGCCTTCTAATAAGCCAAACATGAAAGGGAGTTCCAAAAACCTAAAACAAGGCCACTCTTCTCACAAATTTACTTTGTAAAATACAGTTATCTTTTATAAAAATATAACTTATGTTAATATGCCATGGGTTTATTATCATGATTTTAAAATAATAAATATTTTGAAAAATTATCAGAAGATAAAAATAGTTGTAAATCACACACATAAAAGCTGGTCAGAGTCCTCAGTAGTAACTCATAGTGTAAAGATGTTCTAACACCAAAATGTTTTCAAACTGCTGATTTAGTGACAAAATGGTTTTCCCAGGGCAAGGAAGGGGGCCTTTTATATAGCTGGGACTATAGAAAAGAACATAGAAACCAGACCAGCTTATCATTAAAAAAGAAGACATTTAGGTGTCTGTAATAGACTAGGCATTTTGTGGAGCATTTATAACTGTTACCTTCCATAATTCTCACCACTCTCATCAGCCACTTATCTTTTGTAAGTAAGATAGGCAGGTAGATACTGCAATGCCCATTTTGCAGATTCTCTGCCCCAAATCTCACGGCTCATAAATGCTAAAGTCAGGATTCAAATTGGACTAGTGTTTCTGAATCTGGTGTTTTGGTCATGTGTGATCTTACAAAGTCAAAACTGGACGGCCTGCACTTCAGTCCAGGCCCAGAGCTGTCTGGGTCTCAGTGTCCTCATCTGTAAAATGGACATGGAAATATACAGGTTGTGAGGATCCATGGAAATAAGGGATGTGAGATTGACTTGCTAAGAGTGGAGTAGATGCGATTATTACGACCTCTGACTTCCAGCTGTGGTCTCTTTTGTGGGGACCATTTTGAGGATGGTTGTGAACATGTTTGAACACACATACATACGCACATTGCAGAGTAACACACAGCATACACATTTGTATATCAATACTTAGAGATATGCTTTAGCCTGTAGTAAGCTCTTCTCTCTGTCTCTCTCTCTCTCACACACACACACACACACACACACACACACACATACACACAATCTCAGCAGCTTTTGTGAAAGGAGAGACAGGCTTAGCAGGGTTGAAAAGCACCAACATTCCCATGGCTAGAGTAGCTGTCCAGTGCCAGGCACTAGTCAGTGGCCCCCTCCCCCTCTGGACCACGAACAGTCAACAGCACTTGAGATGTGACAGGCCTCTCCTGAGTCTTTTCTCTCTCAGCACAAAATTAAATAAGCACCATTTCCAGGCACTATTTTGTGAGGCAAGTAATAGTGTGTGAAATGATTATTAGATATTTACTGTAACAAAAGCTCTGAACTGAGATGTGCTTTAAAAACTCTTCAGGGAAGGGGAGTCCCTGGAGATAGTGTGTCTGGGACCGACTCTGGAAGAGGCAGGCAGTGTCTCAGGCTATGGCCCTGCTGGCTGTGTCTTGGTGGCTCCAGGACCCCAGCTACACCCCCCCCCCTTTCCAATGGGCAAAAAAAGTCTGCCTTATGCCAGCACCCATTCCAGTTCTTAGCCAGTATGTGTCCTCTGGGCCTCAATGTGTCCCTTCCATTGTGCCCTGAGGACTGACAGGATGACCGGTATAATTCTGTGATCCTTGGAAGGCCACACCCATTGTAATCACATTGTGGTGGGGCTGGGTGCCTGCAGGAGTGAGCCATGGGAGAAAGGGAGAGCCTGAACCTCTTAGGAGTTTCCCAGCTCCCCCGGGAGTCTTGCAAAGTGTGTGCATTGGTGGTGGGGCTGCTGAGGGCCAATCCTGGAAGGAACAAAAGACAAGAAATGGAGGCAGGGACAGAGGGAGAGAGACTTGCAGAGGGAGCTGACTGAGGCATCTCTCTGTCCCCTGTCCCTCCACAATGCTTTTCCCCTCAGCCCCCTTGGGCCTGCACAACTTTGCCCTGAGGCCCCTGCACTCCCCGTGCCCACCTCCCCTGACCACCGCTGCCTCCCAGGCTCTGAGACTGTCTCACTCCCTCCTTCTCCTTTGTAGCTGTTGGCTCAGCTCTCAGAAACCCGGCATTGTGCTCCTGCCTCACTCACAGTAGCTCCCTGGTCCTAGATGCTGGACACACCTATTCCTCTGCTCCTGCCAGCTCTTCCTTGTGGTGGAAAGATACGCCGTTAGGAGACATGGTTTCCTGGCCCACCTCTGCCCCTCACCTGTGGTGGGCTCTCAGGCAAGTGCTTATCTTATTTGAGCCTCAGTTTCTTTATTTGTAATTCAGGGCTAAGAAAGATACTTTTCAGGGTATTTGGTGATTAAACATGAAGGTACTTTGTAAGCTGAAATGATGCGTAAATGCTATAATTTGACTACATTGTACTAGATTTAATTGACTTTTGTTATCCCCTTGTGGAAAGAGCAAGGTTTGCCATACACCAGCATACTTGGGAAGAAAGCCTCTCTACCTTCCAGAGGGCCCTATACTTTTACACACACAGTTAAGGTTCCAAAAATGGAACTTGAAAAAAGACAGGTGAGGGAAGAAAGGTGGTGACTCCATGGGGAGCAAAAAGAACAGAGAGGAAGAGAGGGGAAGGGGAGGAGAGGAGATTTCTCCTGATGCTGCCCCCAGGTTTTCTTACCTGAATGGCTGTGACTGGAGTGGAAGACCCTTATGATTTGCTGACACTGGTAGAAGTGCTCTCTCCCCACTTCCCTGGTCTCAGTGCCACCTAAGTCTGTAAATGATCTGAATGTGGAGACTATGCCTCCCAGATTTGGAGAAGCAGAAAGCAGGACTTCTCCAGTTTGGAAGCAGCAAGAGCTTGGTTGTGAGGCCTACAGGGACCACTTTTGGAAGACCACATAAGCCAGAAAAGGCCAACATTGGGCCAGGAGATGCCCCTAGCTGAGCACTTACCATGTGCTATTATTCTAACTCAGAATCCAAACAGCATAGAGAATCTGGGTGTGGTTCTGGTGCAGATCTGGCCCAACTGGTGGCTCCCTGATCTAGGAGTTGATCAGTTTTGGCTAATAAGACTCTCAAAATCATAAGGCATTCTGGGTTAGATCCCAGCCGAATCCTGCCCCTTCTAACTCTAGGGAGTCTTAAATTTCTGGACGTCTGTGGTCTGTATAACCCATGCCCTTCTGTGGTTGTATCTCCCTCTGCACCCATATTTGCTAATCCCACCCTAGCACACTAGCAGGGGCTTTGGCAGAACCTGAAGGGTTAGCCACCCAGACCTGCATTCTCAATCACATCTCATCTAGAACAGAGGGAGCTGGTAAAGAGTGCTGGGAGAGGGCAGAGACACCAAAAAGGAGTCCGGCTGCCCCTTCTTCAGTTTGTGAAAGATCTCCTTGGCAGGACTGACAGGGGGCCCACCTGAGGGAGGCAGTCAATCACCTCTGAGACAAACATCAAGGACACAGTATGTGTAGATGCTGAGGGTGAAGATGTGCGAACTTTCACATTGTTGACAATACAAATTTGCAAACGAAACAGTGACTTCATCTTTCTGGCAAAGGGGAGGAAATTAATATTTAAGAAGCACCTACTGTGTGCTCCAAGACTGTTTGGTTGCTGGGCTGCCTGAAGACAAAGGAAAGGATGAGACATATTTAGACTGCTCCTTCTTGGTCACCGAGAAGACAGAAGGAGTTTTCTTAAATACCATTAGCTGAGCACCTACTGTGCGCTGTTATAACATTACTTCATTCACTTTTCCTTGTGCTCCTGTAAGAATATTATTACCATACTGTGTGGATAGGAGAAATTATAACCTGCCCAAAGTCACAGAACTAGCAATTGGCCAAGTCAGAATTTAAGCCCAGGCCCTTGGATGTCAAAGCCAGTGATCTTTCTCCCTGTGCATGCTACCTCTCTCGAGTCAAACAACCCTGACCTGAACAAAAATGGGCAAGAATGAGTGTCTGGCTCTACCACTGCACGAGCCCCGATTCTTCCAGCTGCTTCCCCATGCTCACCTTTAGAGGAGAGGGGCTTTGTAGTTCACAAAGATGGAAGAAAAAATGCTCCTCTCTAGCCAGCCCCTTGCATTCCACTTGACAAATGTTCATGCTCTCACTGCCCGAGTCTCACATGCCAGTAAATGGTATAAACATTGATCCACATATTTCACATTTATAGCATGTGCTCTACCAGAGTCCCTGAGCAGTCCATCCCTTTATCAATAGGTTTAGTGGTCATGAAGAAGGGTCAGTCGAATGAAGCCACTCTGAAGGATCCTCTGGGGACCAGGGACCATTCTGGAATAACATTCACACAATACACCAAAGAATATGGAGTGAAGCTGTCTACAGGGGTGGGGTATCAAGCTTTTCAGGGGAAAGGATGAAATAATTGCTTCGTTCTATATAACATTTAGCTTTGGGCAGAAAAGAGCCACCAAGAAAGTGAAAGGGCACTTGGCAAGGGCTTAGACAAGAAAATGATGCGGAAGTGGGTAGAGACTACACAAGGGAAGAATGAAAAGGAAAGGTGATCGCCAGGTAAGGCTGTCTTCCTCCCTCCTTCCTCCTGAGCTGGAAACAGAAAGAGAAAGTCCTTATTAAGAGTCACGCCCATTAGAAAATATGTCTCCTACAAATGACCTGGGAAAGCAAGTTTGGAATTCCAACAGGCATGTCATCTTCTACAGTGCCCTTGAAAAATCAGTGTCTCTTTGGAAAGGTCATCCTGTGAGACAAGCAGAGATGACTAGAACGTGTCTGCCCGACTCCATCAGGTCTCTCCCACCCCAGGCACCAGGGAGTCCACCCTGCCTGACCCCGTGGGAATAAGACCTGTGTCTACAAGGGCAAAACAATGACCGTTTCTGCAATTCACCTACAGTTGTATGTGGAAGATGGAAGATGAACAAGAGGGGCTTCTGCCTCTAGAGGAGGGTTCGTGGCACGGCTGGAGGTTTCTCGGCTGCTCCCTCTAGAGGAGGGTTTCTCGGCACCTCTGACATTTTGGGATCAGACTCTTCTTTGCTGGGGGGCTGTCCTGTGCATTATAAGATGTTTAGCAGCTACCCTGCTCACTACCCAACAGATGACTGCAGAAACCCCAGTGTGACAGCCAAAAATGCCTCCAGACAGTCACAAAATTGCCCCTCGCTGAGAACTGCTTGCTCTGGCGGCCTAGGTGCTCCTTGCTTCCTGGAATGAGTTTTTAGAAATGGTCTCTCCACCTTCCTGGGTCTCTGAGAAACCTGCTTCCCAGCTGGCCTCAATGTACATCCCGATGTTTATCTCCCCCCATCTGATGATGTATTCCTGATGTGCCAAGGGAGAAATGGTTTGTACGAGAGATGCTTCTCTGCCACCTCTGAGGGCCACTTCCCAAATACCCCCGCAAAGTTTTGCATAATCTACGAATGAAAAGCTCAAGCACTGGTCAGTGACAGGCAGAGTCAGTGAGGAGGATTCTGAGTCAGCAAAACCTGGCTATGGGGACCCTCTGCCCTGGGGACACGGGCGCCTCCACCTCTTCACTTGAACAAGTAGAAGCAGAAAGCTCCTGGGAGCTGCATATGCAGGTGTGCCCCGATCAGGCCCTGCGGTGTTACTGTACAAAGGAAAGGGCTGAACTGGAAGACTCGTAAAGTTTCTGCCCAACTCTGGTGAACCAAGTTCTGAGATCCTCTGGCTCTAAGAATATCATTAGAAAAAGCCTGATCTTACGGTGCTTCAAGGACATGCAGAGGGTACTATGAATTCCCTCATGGCTACTATTTAATTACCTGAATGGACATAGCTGAGCACTGCTAATTCAAAAGGAAAAGATAAATCCAAACCTAATCTGGCTGGCCACTGAATGCAACATCCCTCTCTCTCTCACACACACACATACACAAACACACACGCAACTGTGATAGCAGGGAGACCCCGTGGGCTCATGAAGGAGCTGCCCATGGGAGCAATTTATCAATAATTGAGAGTTGGCCAAACATTAGTTTTTTTTATCATTTTTAGTTTTTTTAATGTGACAGATAACATTATATATATTTATTCCGTACAACATGATGTTTCGTAGTACATATACCCAAACATTTGTTGCAACTAATTTTTAGCAATAAGCCAAAGGCAGATATGGCCTGAATGCCTGGGTGACATTTGACGGCCAGCAAAATACAAGTCTCCCCACCCCCAAGCCCTCAACAAAATCCAAGGAAGGAAACATCTCTGCCCTCTCATTCTGAATCTCTCCGTGGCCGTTTCATCTCCCTCTGTTTCGATCTCTCCCTCTGCCTTAATATCACAGTCTCAGTGTCTCTCATCTGCATATGTCTCGGGGCCTCCGCCCCGTCCACCTCTCTGTGCCCCTCTCTCTGTATCTCCACATCTCTTTGTGTGCTACCTCCACCCCTGCACCGCACCTTTCCCTTCCCCTCCCCCTCTCCGTCTTTCTCTCACCAATCACAACAAATTGACATGGAGCAGAAGCCCTGTCAGGAACATTATCTGCCTGTTCAGACCAAAGGGGTTTTCTTTGTGCATCTTGCTGTGATTCATCTTCAGAGGGATCGATTCCTGGGCATCCATCTCTGTGTCTGCAGAAAAACTCTCTAAAGCGGCTGCTTCCCCACTCCGCCTGGACCTCTTGCTCTCTTGCAGCAACAGCTCCATGGTTTGCTTGCTTCCACCCCTCCAGGAAAAAATCACCCAGGGTGGGAGGAGATGCTGACACCACTGAACTAAAAGCAGCTCCTTGGAGGAAACAGAGCCAGAACAATGGGCCCGGAACAGGGGCTCCAGCCCACGCCAGCCCCCTCCGGCCACCTCGGAGGGCACCGCTCTCATATTGTGTGTTCAACATTGTGATTGTTTATGAAGTCGTAAAGTGTCCTTCAAGCAGCTCATTCTTCTCACCAAGCCGTAAGGCAGGTGAGAGAAGGCGCCATCCAAAACTGGGCTGCTTGGAAGGAGGTGGCAGGGATGGGGGTGAGGGAGAGACCCCTTTGTCCTCCCTGCTCAACTCACCCTTCAGGCTGACCTTGGAGAGAGGAAGATTTCCTCTGCTCTGTGCATCTTCCCTGGAGAGCTGTGTGCTCTGAGTATAAGCCAAGCATGCAGGGTCTGCAGGGAGGGGTGATGGTGAACAAGTCCAGGGTCTGAGCAAAGGTAAGAGTAAGGCATGAGCTGGCCTCACTTCTACTGTCCCCCCAGGACTGAGGGTCTCTCTACCACCAAGCCAGGCATAGCCTCTAGAAGCCTTGTTCCCAGGTCTGGGTAAGCAGAGATCACTGGGCAAGGCGGAAGCTCCCTGGAGGCCTGTCGGATCAAAAGCAAGAGCAAGCTCTGGGGAATCCCACCAGGCCAAGCCAACGTGGTTGATAGCTTCCTGAGTGTTTCTGGCAATGATGACAATGGACAGGATTAACTAGGGGTGGCCCTCTGACCCCTTCTAGTCTGAGACACAAGGAAGGCTGGGATTTTAGGAATAGGTTTCTCAGTAGCATTCTATATTGACATCTGGGTGAGACCAATAGCATTCCGGCCATATTTTTTGTAGGAGAATATATCATTGAATGCATCAAAGATCAGAATGGAAGTAGACTAGAGATCAGGAGACAAGTCCTGACAGGTCTGGAATGTGAGTTGACCAGTGAGTAACTAACAACACACAACAGCGAAGGCCTAAGGAGGCACCTTTGCTCCTGATGTCAGAAATGAAGTTGTTGACAACAGAGAAGTGAGAATCCTCTACATGTGGAATGGTGGGCACAGCAGACTCGGAGTGTAGCATGGCACTTAAACACGCGGTCTCTGGCACCAGACGTCTGAGTTTGAATCCGGGCTTTAGAACCAACAAGTCGTATCACTCTGGCAGCTCCTTTAATCTGACTGTGCCTCACTTTACTCAGCTGTCTGATGGTGCTAATGATATAACATGCCTCCTAGGGTTTTTTAGGAGGGTAAATAAGATAATAGACCAATGCCTGGCATATTAAAAACAGCTCTTATTGTTTTTATAGCTATTTTTGAATGCAGAGGACTTGAGTTTGATTTCCACCTGATTCCAAGTACAGACTTTAAACCAGGTACTTTCTTTCTTCAGGCTTTGGTTTCTTGTATAAACTTATTCCTACCCCACGTTGTCATGGGGATTAAATGTGAATGTATGCAGACACAATTACTAACAGTGCAAACGATTGTCCAAAGGCGAGTTATTCTCAGGTACAACCAAGTGAGGGGGCAGCATCTAAGGGATAAGGAAGAAAGAGAAAAAAGCTGATGGACCCACGTCTAGATTAGGTTAGAGAGGTGTGAGGCCCACCTCAGGAGGCAATCCAGGAAGCCTTCACGTAAGAGGAGGGTTCAGCATTCTGAGAAAAGATGACTCACTGTGGGAAAAATACTTGCTGAGATGTTCTGTAAAATGTGACACCAATTGCCACAACTCTGCAATGAGGAATGGCAATCCCAAATCAGGCTACCAGCCTCCTGGGTCTGCAGATGATAAACCCAGCGCCTCCCAGAGACTGGCTGGGACAGCCTCATCTCCGGGAGGACACACACACTCTCATTCTGTCAAACGTATGAGTCCCCTGAGGCCTTTAAGGCGCTGTCATTAATGCTGTTCACAAAGATGCTGGTGCTTTCTTATCCTAGGTACACGGTAGGAGGCATATTCCTGGGCCTTAAAGTTAGGCGTGGCATGTGACTTGCTTGCAGCGTGTACGTGAGTGAATTGCAATGGAACACAGAAATGTAGACACACCGAATTGCCAGTGCCTGACTTCAATTTTCCTCTTTCTTTTTTTCTTTTCTTTTTCCTTCCTTCTTTTTTTGCAGTAGGAATTTTAGAGCTTGTGTCCATGTGATTCCTCTCTTAGCCTGGTCCCTGAATGACTGAGCAAGAAGACCCACTTCCAGTTTGTGCTGAACATGTCACATGAGCAAGAAATAAAACCCCATTTGCACGAAACTACTGAGATATTGGGAGTGTTTATTTCTGCAGCATGACCCAGCCCATCCTCACTGACTGACACAGCCCTGAAACACAACAGTCTCCAGACAGGGTCCTCTCAATGTCAGGCATTCATGTCATTGACCTGGCTGTGACTTACAGCAGACAACAATAAACAATAATTGTAATGACATCAACCTTTTGTGTAACATTTAGTAGGTGCCTGTGTTTTAAGCATGTTACATGTACTAGCTCACTTAATCTTCACCAAAATACCATGAGAAAGATATTGTTTCCATTTTTTAAACAAGGCATCCGAGGCACAGATCAGTTGCGTAATCTTCCCAGGGAAATCACACAGCCCAGTCAAATCCAGTCCACGTGGTTTCATGGCCAGTGGATGCTCACAACCACTACACAATATCACAGACGTGACACTTCTCCTGGAATCTGGCTTCTTACCAAAGGTCTTCATGTCTCCTATCTTAGGAAGACTCAGGAGTAGGGTTGGATCCCAGAGCATCAAGTGAACAATGTAGCTGTAATACGTCAAAGATGTCAGACCCTGCTGTGACCTGACCCTCCTGGCATCTCCACCACTCTCTGCCAGCCCCACCCCTGGCCCCCATCTATCATTTTTAAAAAGCTTTTTTTTCTTTGCAGTTTTTGGCTGGGCCTGGGCTTAGAACCCACCACCTCCGGCATATGGGGCTGGTGCCCTACTCCTTTGAGTCACAGGGTCTGCCCTTAAAACAGCTCTTTTACTGGCTATTTAAGAGGCAGAAAAAGAGCTAGATAGCTGCAGACAGCCCTTCTCAAGGTACACCCTGCTGTTTGTGGCCATCCAGCAGCCGTTGACTTCTCCCTTCTACAGGACACTGGGTTCAGGTGGGCGGGACTGCCCCAAGCCACAGGGGATAAAGCCTGCTTGGTCTAACTTGGCTGTGAAGATTACATTCCCTATTGCTAGTAATTGTTCTAGGGCGTGTAACCCTAGGACACATCTACTAGCATCCCTCAGTAGGCTTTCTGTCACCTACTGGGGGCTGCCAGGAACCTTACTCCCAAGGGGTGACACCCTTTCCACCTTGCTGCTTGGAGCTGGCAGCCAGCTCATGACCATCAAGGATGTTGGGGTACCCGGCAGAGTGGACAGAAGGAAAAGCCTGGAGCTGGCCTGACCTGGGAGTGCCTCCTCTGGGCTCTGGTTGTGTGACCTGAATAAACCCCACCACTGAAACCACTTTTGTTCAGATGCTTGGTTCCTTGCTGCCTAAGAAAGCTTACCCAAAACAACTCTTGCTGGTTTATTTTCTCCTAAGATGAGGTATAAAACAGGGGATCCAATTAGTACTGAAGCAAGCACATTCCCACGCTCAGCAAAACGGCCTTGGTAATATCTAAGAAATGAAAGCATTCTTTGGGTCGGGTCTCCATGACCAACACACAATTAACTCTGACTCGTGGCACATTTTAAATCAAAATATATTCACTATCTAACCCTAGATAATGACAATCAAGTGACTTCTCTTTTGCCAGGGAGACAAAATTCCCGTAATATCTTATAGAAACTCCCCCAGACACAGGTTGAGGCTTGCTTTCTTTCCTTTAGTTCCAAGTGGAGATAACAACAGATGGGACTTTAAGGAACCTTTTCTGTGGGGCCCTGTGAGATGCTGGGTACATAAGAAGGGAAAAAACTTTATATCTGGGGTGAGGGGTAGACGACAAGAAAACCTGCATAAATACGAGTCAGCTCCCTGGGCAGGCAGCAGCCGCGCAAAGCCTGATAACGGGAACAGAGAGGCAGCATTATTCAGGGGGTCCAAGGCCAGGTTTGAATTCCTAATGCCCACTTGCTGTGTGACCTTGGACATGTTGCTTCCCCTCTCTGAGCTTCAATGTTCTCCAGAGTAAAATGAGGACAGTAACATTCCTTGGAATCGTGAGAATGAAAGGAGCTAGGTATAGGGTTTAGGGAAATGACAGCTACTGCTGGTAGTCTGGCTCCATTCTGACCTGAAATAAGCAAGGTGATCTCCAACAGAACCTTCGGATTCCTTGGTGGCAGCTCCACAGGAGGTGGGTGGCTGTGTCCACAGAGGCATCCAGGCTGAGCAGTCATGGCTCTGATGGTACTGTCACCAAGGAGAGACTTCCAGCCTTTTGGAGGCAGAACTCCCCTGGGGGGCTGAGTCTGTGCCTCCCTTGCTCTGAAGGTCAGGAGGAAGCTTAGCTTACGTGGGACCCTAGTGGATCTGGGTGGGAATTCCTCAGGCCAGAATGGAGTGTTAAATAGGTCGTGTTCAAGAATGACAGTACTAGGATTTTTATTTCATCCCTGCCATATGGAGTCTTGGGAATTTATTTATTTGTTTATTTTTTTTTTTATTTTGGGGGTTTTTTTTGTTGTTTGGAATTCATTGAGGATGCAAAGAATTATGTTACACTCATTGCATTTGTTAGCTGAAGTCCCCTTATAATTGTGTCCCACCCCCAAGGGTTGTGCCATACAACGTGAACCCCCAGCCCCCTCCTCCTACCCTCTTCCCACTCCCTCATTCCCCTACCATCAGGAACTATATTTAACAAGTATATCCCTCAGTTTCCCCATCTGGAAGGTGGAACTCATGATTGCCCATCACAGGAGTATGCGGGAATTGGAGGAGAGCTAAGTGCTAAATGGCTGGTAGCTGGGCTTCTCTACTTACCCAACCCAGGCTTGGGTTACTCCATGAAAATGTCAAGTGCATGTGGAAGGGGAGGGAATGTTCTGAGTAGAGCAGGGAGTGCAGTGGTTCATTTTCAAGTCCAATTCCCCACTTTAATTGAGTTTTACTGAAAAGCCCCGTGCAAGCACTTTTCCTGCCATTTTACCAGATTTGATTCTCCCTGATAACACAAATGTGAGCGGTCGCTGAAGACAAATAACTGCTGTTGGCAGTGGGATGAGATGGCAGGGAGGAGCGACGGGGCCTGAGAAGAGCAGAACCGCCTCTGTTCCCACCAGGGCCCCCACTCACACACCTCTCCCCAACTCTCTACAGGTGCCCATCCCGCCTGCGCATCCCAGCTGATGGGTAAATGTGAGCCTCGACCTCACTGCAGTCACCCTGGGGAAAAGAGGAGATGACACCCACAACATCAAGGCACTTGGCTTCCTTCAAGGCAGCCCAAGATGGCAGTGGATTTGGGGAAGGTGTCATCACAAGCACCAGTCCACCAGGTTACCTAATAGGGAGCAGGACACTGACTGCGTGGGACCGTGAAGTTTGATAAGGGAGGTTCACAGAAGAAGGTCGCTTTGACTAGTGGTGCCAGAGTGGGGCCCGGGTCAGGTTCCAGGCTGCAGCACCCTGGGTGGTGAGCAAGGCCCTCAGAGAGAACCTTGGTAGGTTCAATTTCAGTTTCCAGGATGGTAGAACCCACCTTCCTTTACCAGCCTACCAGCTGCAGACAAAGCCACATGTCCCAACCCCACGTACCAGGTGTCCCACAGGCTGCGACAGGTAGGAAGAGAGGGCTGTTATGGCCCTCAGCACAGGGTTAGCAACAGGAAGCAAACTGCAAACCATATTTGAGTGACAAGAGCCAGCCACTCACAGAAAGGCACTGCCATCTGACTAAAGAAATGCAATCTTTCTAAGTGGAGGATTCTTACCTGGTGGGGGAAAGAACAACAACAACAATAAAAGCAAAAAAAAAAAAAAAAAAGCCTTGCAACTTGAGAAATAAAGGCTCCATTACAATTGTAACTCTGATCTATGGACAAACACACCTTAGTTTCTCTTTCAATGTTAGATCTTTTAAAATAAAATAGCTAATGATATAATGAGCAGGAGGTACTGAAGAACAATTTTGCAAAATGAAACATTATAGTTTCAACTGAAGCCCTTACAAACTCTGCCCAGGTCACCACACTCCGAATGCGGTATCTGTCATCCATTCCTGTACAGGCTCTCATGCCTTTGCCAGGATACAGGTATTCACAAACAATGTAGAGCTCGGCTTGTATGTTTTTAAGCATTATACAAATCATATATTCATGGCAACTTGCTTTTCTTTGTCTTGATTTCCTATGTTGCGTGTCTGGGACACCCCCATGGTGACCCCCATAGCTCTGGTACAGTCGTTTTTCTCTGCTGTGTGGATGGACACTTTGGTTTTGTCCAACTTTTGTTACTGCAGACAAATTAGCAATTGCCATTCACACCCACATCTCCCGTGCACACCTGGAAGAGATGCCAGGCGCATAGCTAAGGGGGTGGCGAGGTGGGGGATGCACTCAGTCACTTCTATGGGAGGAGCGGGGGATGAGTGCAGCAAGGGTGCCGCAGAGGCCCCTGGTTGAGAACCTCCTACATCTGCACGGCAGGGAAGGTTTTGCCCATGACAGACCTAACGAGCAAGGTCAGACTATGGTCAAGTTCTCTAGCAACTTTGACCATTGCTGCTCTCCCCTGTCAAGGAAGCCACAGAGAGACTGATGAGTGTGGGGAGGTGGTGTGTGTGTGTGTGAGAGAGAGAGAGAGAGAGATCTGTGGCAGCAATGTCCTTTGTTTGCTTGTTTGTTTTTGACCAATACATCCGAGCACCTAGAATAGTGCCTGGCCTGCATGTGTGTTCAATAAATATCCATTGGCTGAATATACACCGGGCACAGATGTGTACACATGCATTCACGTATGTGCTCTGTACACAGCCTCGTTTCCCCAGTCAGGGAGGGCACAAGAGCCAAGAGGTCATGGCCGGGTGGCAAGCATATGGTCCACACCCGCAGCCCTTTAGTGCAAAGGCAATGACAGAGTTCTCCACGTCATGAAGAAGCCAAAGGGTCTGAGACCTGAAACAAAGGGTCCCAGTTGTCTGCATTTCTGGGAAAGGAGCTAAGACAACAGGGCAAAGTGAAAAGAAAACTCAAAGGAGGCATTTGGTCATCTTCCCCACAGTGGCAAAATTCCTCCTCAGGAGGTTTGAAGAACAAGCAAAATTGAACCCAAAGAATTAACAGATAAAAGCAACAACAACAAAAAAAATTCAACTGATGAGACCTAGAAAAACTCACACTAATGAATGATACAAAGCAACTAAGTTTCCAGTGGCCACCGACTGTCCTCAGAGAGCCCATCTCAGTAGCAGCTCTCCATGGGAACTTTGCTGCGCTTCACCTTAGCCTGCAACGTGTGCCTTCCTAGGCCACAGAAGCTCTGGGGACAACAAAAGTAGAAATACTAATTTCATTTGTTTCTGACTTTTCCCTGTGATAGAACATGGTAAGCAGCGAGCAGGCCTCAGTTCTGTGCTGGGGGAACGACAAGGCCAATAGACAGGAAAGGAGCAGTGACCAGGACCAGGCTGCATGGGCAGCTCTCAGGAATCCCAGCGGTGGGCAGGCAGATAATCAGGGGCTGCCAGCCAGCACCACAGGGACAGTGAAAGAGTGGGATTCTGGTCTCTGGCCCAGGTCCAGACAGAAGCAGGTCCTTCTGGAGGAAGGACATGGGCTCTGAAGCCAGATGTCTAGGGTCAAACCCTGACCATGTGCCATCAGGAAGCTGCTTGCTCTCCCTGAGCCTCAACTTCACCTTCTGTAAAATGGGAATGGTAACAATGACTCAGAGCCTACTCTGGGCCAGCCATTGCCTGAAGAGCTTTCGGCGCACCATATAAATGGGCAGGTGGCTCTCCCCGCTTCACAGAAGAGGAAAGGAAAGCTCTGAGTGTTCCCTGGAACTACTGTGAGGACTTTTATGTGCAACATGTGCAAGGCACCACACAGCCGGTACGTGCACCCACTATGCTCAATGGTAGTCACCATGGTGGGGGCTGGGATGCCAGGTGCACCTCCCACACAGGGCCTCTGGCACAGGAGGTCAGGGAATCTGTCATACTTGGCATTCAAGAAGGATGGGTGCCTCTGAATGACAAAGCCTGCTTCTGAGTCCTAGACTGCGTCCATTTTTTTTTTCCAGCACATCCTCCCCCAGGGCCTCCATGGCAGCCCCATCCTGAGCACTGAATGTGAGCTCTCTCCTGTGCTCTCCAGATTCTCTCCAGCTGGGCTGTGATGCAGCCACTCTAGGGATAAGATGTGAAGGCGCAGAGGGCTCAGGGCAGAGCTGGGACCCAACACCAGCCCTTTCTCCCTGGCCATTCTTCCCCCTCCATTGCCTCTGCCTCTGGGTTTGTTAGCACCTCTACTCAAGTCACATCTGCTTCCAATTCGGCTGCAGTCCAACTCTCAGGCTGGGAGCCAGCCCTGGACCCTTGTAGATAGCCAGCTCGTAACCCAGGACCTGGGCTTCTAGTCACCCTCAACATTTAGAGAAATTGAAAGAGTGGAGACATTTTAAACCTCTTCAAAAATGAGTTAATTGCTCTCATAAAAGCCAACCCTGTCTCCTAAGGTAATAAGGGAGCCTGTGCCTTGCATGCAAATTTCCCCGCCTGTTATTTGACACAGGCTTCTGTCTACACATGCTCTCAGACGTAGGCAAGAGAAGACAAACACGTGTAGCCACACACAGAGACAAGTGTGAGCAAACAGACACGACACATGTTGCACGGATACTGACTCACAAACACTCCCTTTCCCCACCCCACGGAAGGTGGCTCACAGCACATGCTCTATACCACACCCAGACACGGGCAACCCTTCCCTCGAGACTCCTGAATCAAAGCCTGGGACACTCACGGATTTAGGAGCTTCTGACAAACACTTGAACCTGAATCTCTTTCTGCCCCATTGAGGCACTAACTCCAGTTGCAGAGGCCAGAACAGGCTCCCTGCTGCCATCTCCTCCTGTTGGAATGAAGGTCAGGACTGATGTTGGGGCTGTGGGGGTCTCTCTGGCCTAGGGAGGACCTGTCACCCCAACCCATGATGGTGGTGGTGCTGGCCATGGTGCTGGCTATGGGGTATGGGGTGTGAAAGGGGATAACTAGGATCTAAAACGTAGATGTCTGAACTCTCAGCTGCAGCTTAGAGTTTTGGTTAATTTCTGACCCTGACAAGCAGGTCTATTTATTTCCAGCAGAATAAATAATCGATCAGAATTGATTTTCTAAAGAAAACCCTTCCTTGTACACTCTGGCACAAGAGCAAGTGCTGGGGACTGGAGTCCTGGAAAAGGAAACCACTTGAGCCCTGTGTCTGAACTGGCACCTGGTGGTCACCCTGTCCCTCCCCACAGACCATGGCAAGGCCAGAAAATCAGAGCCAATAAGAGCTTCACCTCCCATTCCAGGAGGCCCCCTCAACCTTCTGTCACCCTTCACCCTCACCCCAAGTAGAGGCCAACAGGCCTCCAGTACCTGTGGGGTAAGGAATCTCGATCAGTATTTGCAGTCTCTTTTCTTTAGCATTGCTCCCCCCAATAAGGCGTTTTAAGTGGTTTTGTTAGCAGCCTCCGTTGCCACATTAATACCACAAAGTATAGTATCTCTTGCAGAGGTCCACAAACCACTGTCATGCTGAGATCACTCCTCTCCCTCCTCCTGAAGAACCAAATTTGCCCCCATAGGGTCAGTATCACCCTTGAGGTGTTTCTGCTCTGGCTTAACAGATCCCGGGGAGAAACCTTCCAGCCTAGCTGAGGGGAGGCCAGGGGAGGGCCCACTCTTCCATCAGAGGAGTGGGGCTTAGCGAACCCAAGGCAAACAGGAGCTCAGCAAGAATTATTAGGGCTCTCGAGATTTATTAAAGAAAGGAAAACAAGCTGATATTCTTGGTCTCTAACAAACTAAGGAAATGTCAGCAGTGGAGATGGATGTGAGGTGTCAGGAAGGGCTTCCTGGTTCCGCAATGCTGATAAGGCACTTGTCAATTACTTATTCATTGATTGGCTGAGAGCGAGAGGAAAGCATCGTGTGGAGAATGGGAAGAGAGGTGTGGTGAGGGAGGGCACAGGCATGCTAGACATTGTCTGGCTTCTGCTGGGATCAGCTCAGAGATCGTGGACAAGCTACCAAATCACATCTCCAAGCCTCGGCTTTCTCTTCTGCAAAATGGGTTGAAACCTGTCTTAGAGTGTGATTATGAGAATTAAAAGATACAGTGTTTCATAAGGCCTAGTGCAATGCCTGTAGACTGTCGGCCAAGCTAGTTCCTATGTGGACTTTCTTTGCTTTCCTCCCCAGATACCTTTTCCAGACTTTCTACCCTGCTCTATCTTCTCCTTCTACATCTTTAAACATCAGGTATGAATCAGGGATCCTGGAGAATGTGACCCTGAACTCAGAGCACTGTGTTTTAGGGAATTCTGATTATGTGCCAGGAATGGTGTCAGGCAAGCTAGTATAAAGTTATTTCATTTATTACTGTTGCAGTTATCTTTTAGTGCCTAACAAACCACCTTGAAACAGTGGTTCAAAACAAAAACAGTTGTTTATTTTCCCCGTGGATCAGGGAATTGATTGGGCTCAGCTGGGTGGTTCTTGCTAAGGGTTTTTCTCAGTGACAGTGAGATAGAATCATCTCGAAGGCACCTCACTCACATGTCTGGAAGTCAACGCCGGCAACTCATCTAAGTTGACCTTAGGTGAGGAAGGCACCGCCCAACCTCAGTGAGCCTCTAGTCTGGTGGAAGACTGTGTCATTTATCATCTGGAATGTTTCAGTTTTCTACCAGAGTCCTGTATTCCCTGCTCCTATCTGGGTACATTGATCTTTTGTCATGAACTTGTTCATTATAGTGCACTGAACTTGGCTTTGATAACTTGTATTGAACTATAGAGACTGTTTCCTTAATTATTTTTAATTTTCTTTTAAGAATTAGTTAGGATATCTACTCCTGTAATTCTTTTCTATCAGGACTTTAGTTCTTATGTACTGGAAAGGGACTTGGAAAGGGCATCAGGTGATGAAGCTTTCCTGCCAGCCCTGACAATGACTGAACAGGCCAGACTGACTGTCCCTCTCTAGACTTCACTTTGTCCACCATACCATGGCTGTGGCAATGGCTGCATGGGCATCCTCCCTGGTATTGGGATGATCAGTGGCATATTGGAGACAAATTCTCTGCAGGAAATGTATACCTGAGCCAGGATTAGAACCCAGGCCCTACAGGGCCACAACCCCTAAGAAATGTCTCCACTAGAGGGCCAGTTCACAGAGTGGAAGGCCCCCTGAGTTCCCGGGGAAGGGGGGCATCAGAGTGGGAGCTTGGTAAGGAAGTGGGGAAGCTGCACTCATCCCTAGGGAGACGCCAGGACCCCACGGTTTCCCTCTGTCCCCTTCTTACTCCTGCCTGGTTCCCAGAGGCCTCTGCACTGCTGTGACAGGTAGGAAGAAGGGTTTTATGGACATGTAGACAGGCCTTCGAGGTTGGAAGCCATCAGGATATGAATTCTCTATGAGGCGTTTCTCTTGGAGTCTCCATATCCTTGTTATGAGCTGGAGGCAGTCTGCATTCCATGGGGGCCTCTAAGAGCTGTCGTGATAAGACAACAACCTGCCAACACGTGCACCCACCTGGTTGCAAGAAACTTTTCTATAGTTATTATTTTTCTAAATTTTCATAGCAAAATTGGGAATATTACTCCCATTTTTCAGAGGTGAAAGATGAGGGTCTGGAAACTGCTAAGATTTGCAACTAGTAGTGTCAGAGAACAACCCAGACTTTTATCATTCATTCATTCATTTATTCAGCAATTCCATGTTGTTGTTACAGGCACCATGCTGGGCATGGATCAAAGGCCTAGTTCTGGTTCTGAGTGACAGTTTGAAGTGAAAGATATACTGTAAACCAGTGATCCAAAATGCACTGAGTATTTTGCACAAGAACTCCAGGAAGCTGCAGAAAATCACAGGAAGGGAACCCAGATGGTCTGGAGGGTGAGAAAAGTGGCCCAGAAGAAGTGATGTGCAAACTGGCCTTTCCCGGAAAACTGGAATAAGCTAGCTCATCAACTTAGGGAAATATCAGTAATTTTTCCATGTCCTCCAGGACTGGGGACAGGGTTCCTCTTCTCCCTGTGGGAATAGGGGCATGTGAAGCTGGTGGAGCTTTGGGAGCCAGACTTCTCATCACAAGTGAGAGGCCGCTCCTAGGCCCCAGTGCAGAGTCTGGGACCTGAGTGTGGATCAGAACAGCAAAGCTCTTCAAGTTATTATGGGCCAGTTAATGGAGACATGCCTTTAGCCCTGTTGGCCCCGTTCTGGGTAGAAGGTAACACCCCTTCCCTTCCAGACTAACACCCTCACCAGAGGCCCAGACATGGTCAGTAAGTATCATGGTCATTTATTTTATGCTGCTCTCTCAAAGTCTTCCTCTGCCTCCCTTAGCTTCCTTGTCTGTAAAATGGGAGTAATAACTGTCCCTACATCATGCATTGCTCAAGCATTAAGAGTTAATATATGTAAAGTGGTTAGAGCAGTTCCTGGCACATGGTAAATGCTCATAAAATGTTCTAAGTCATAATCATTATTATGACAAAGTGTAGCGTAGATTGGGGAGGGTCACTTTACTCTCTCTGTGTAGTCTTTTGCAAAATTATGTGATTTTTGGTGGCAACAGAGAAGACAGTGGTGGTGATGGAAGAAATGGTTGCAGTGGTAATAATGGTCAGTCTCCACAGTGATGGCGATGGTGACGATGGTCATAATGACGCTGACACTGAAGATGCTGATAATAATGTTATAAACAGTGATGAAGATTCTCCGTGGTGATGACTGATAGTTAGCAAGGACAAATACCGTATATACTCGAGTATAAGCCGAGTTTTTTCGGCACAAAATTTGTACCGAAAAACCCGAACTCGGTGTGCCGAAAAAACTCGGCTTATACTCGAGTATATGCGGTAGTTTTCATCAAATACTGTCTTTTCATGCAAGCTATGGGGAGGCAAGAGGTATTTCCTGCTTATTTCCAGAGAAGAGATAAATCTTAGATGCTTCCTCTCTCTCCTTGATGCCTTTACATGTTTCAAAAGAGGATAATTTAATGGCGAAATCTACAGAAGGATGGGAAGGGTTAAGGGAAGCAGTAAAGAAGAGTGAAGGCCGCAGGGACTGGCAGCAGTGGGAGCCGTCACTACACACTCACCCACAGGGAAAAGGAGAGACCAGCATTGCTGGAGACGCTGAGACCTGGAGCCAGGGAGAAGGGCCCAGGACAGCTACTGCCAGAGATGCTTGACTGGAGCAGGGAGAGACCAGGGAAAGAAATACCCACTTCTCTTTCTCCCCTGCCCTTCTATTTCCTGCTAAGCTGCCCACTGACTGACGCAGTTGAAAAATCAAGGGCAAGGGGACCTGGGTGGTTCTTTCTATACCAGGCTTGGGAAGTAAGGGGATCCCTGGGGGAAGCTTTGAGGGGCATGTACTTCCATCCCCGGTTCCAGTTTTCTTGGTGAGACCCCTGGGGACATGACTCCTGTCTCTTTCCTCTTGGGTCCCCCATGTGCGTCCCAGGCTGAGGCTGGTTACCAGGCACAGTCAGTATACAGTGCATGGGTGAATGTGAGACTTTGTTCCAGACAGCCATCAGAGCCGCGTCATCACAAGAAAAGGAAATGTCGCCTTTCTTCTGTTTCTCCTATTTATCTCATGACTCAGATCCACATTTTTTACCTGAATCACTCTCACTGCAACTGAAGTTTCTTCATCCCTCCCTTTCCTTTCCATGGTGGGAACAAAAACACCTTTCTCTGGAGCTCCCATGCTGGTGCAAGGGCCAAATTGAGGCTTCACCTCTGCACTGCCAATGTGTGTCTCGGGATGCTTGTCGCATTGTCTAAATATTAACGATCAGTGACTGAGAGATACTCGTGGGAAAAGGAAAACTCCTGCTCTTGAAAGACATTAGGAAATAAGTAACCCAAAAGGCATTTCTTGAGCTACACTTTCATGAAAGTCTAATCGCTTGGGCAGCGCCAGTCCTACCTGAGTTCCCTACATGAGAGTAGACCTTTCAAATAGCACTGCCCTTTTTGCTGGGCAATCCCTAAGGGCCCAGGTTCAATGTCCCTTTCCCTGCCTGCCCTCACCCTGGAGAGCCAACTGGGTCAGCTAAGTCTCAAATGGAAGGCAACCCAGGGCCAACACTGTTAGCATTACCTAAAATCTACTCTCCCCCTTTCTCATTGTATTAGCACCTTCGCTTCTTACTTGGGTGCATGATAATACTAAATTTAGAAAAAAGACCATCTTTCCTATCCTTTATTGCAAGTAGGTGTGGACTTTGTGATCAAGTTTGGACCAGTGGAACGTGAGCAGAAATAAAGTGTGCAACTTCTGGAAAATGTCATTAAAAGAAAGGGAGCATGCTGTTTTTCTTCTGCCCTTCCCCTGACCTACTGGCTAGAATATAGATATAATGAATGGGGCTCCAGCTGCCGTACTGGACCATGAGGTAATGTTGAGAATGAAGACCAAGATAGATGGAGCCTGATGACCAGGTGACACTTACTATAGCACTCTGAATTTCTTAGAAGTGAGAGAGAAATAAAACTCTGTCTTATTTAAGCTGCTGTTATTTTGCTTATTTGTTTGTTTTCTGTTACCATGGACTAAACCTAATTCTAGCTGACACATCCAGGAACTAAATCTGGTCCCCAGGTATATTTTGTTTGCCATACTGTAACACTCAACTATTTTAAATTCAAGTCAAGCATTTTAAAACCAAGAACAGTTTCTTTTTTCCACCTAAAAATTTGAACTATGACTTCTGAAAACTTGGGAGATCTGACACCCCTGGGCCTACAATTTTAGCCTACCAAGATTGGAAGAGGTTGAATAACAGCTGACCCTTTCAGCAGGACTATGGGTCCTTCTGTTCACCAGTCTTCTCTAATCCCACTTCGTTATTTCATTCTACATTACTGCCTGGCCAGAGTGACAGTACCCATCACGGCCCTTCCTGCCATCCACACTGTGTCCTGCTGGTCCCCACAGCCCCCTGAAGAGTTATCTTCCCCACCTTCTCAGCAGGAGCAATGGGGAGCCTGGCCTCCCTTTCAGACCTTCTGAAAGCAGCCTGAATCTCACTCTCTGGCTCAGTCATGGAGTGGGGAGCCTTTTCCAGGAAGGACTTCTATCCAAAGGCAAAAGACAGGTATAGAAAAGATGCGGCAACCTGGAATTGTAGAATTTACACATGAACAGAAGTTATACCTGGGACTGGAGCAGGAACTTGGCCTGGGCTACACAGCAAGTCTTCCGCTGAGCCCAACTAAGAGTTGGGTGTCCCAAGTCCCTGGCCCAGTGCACCAAGCTTCTGAGTCTTTGGAAGTTTGTACAGAAAACCTTCCCTGGAAAGAGAAAAAGTTTTTCTATTCTCAAATTTAAAAAAAAAAAAAAAAAAAGCCCACTGTGTCCAAATTCAGACAGTGGTGGGAGTATGTGGGCAGAAACCTGCATATTTTGGTAAAAACAGCCCATCTGCCTCCCCTTTCTGGACCCTAACCTTCAAAATGCCTGTGATAGGGACAGAGGCCTCCACCTCACGGTGAGAGCTGCTCTGTTCCACTACCGCCCTAGGAGTTTCTTCTCATAGAGGTCGGAAGTTGTAATTCTTTCATTTCAGTATCCCCACAGCTAGCAAAGAACATCAACCTGGAAGAGACTAAATAAGTAGTTGTTGAATGAATGAATAAAACAGCAAGAGTTCATGGCCTTGTGTAACAAGCTCCAGGTGGCTGGCACAGTCACAATACTGCCCTTCCCCTCCCAGCCTCTTAGCCTTAGGAATCACTAAACATTCCTAAAGGGGAGGTTCTGAGCCTGCTGGTTTCAATCACCATCTTTCTCCTTGCTTTGAGGACCTCTCTAGTGTTTCAGGAAAGAGTCCAGAGATAAAGAAAAGTTCCAAAGTGGCTATAATAGCCTCTCTTCCTCCATGGAGCCCTGCTGTGCCACAGGGCCTAAGGCATGGTGCCCCTTCCAACACCACAGGGACCAATAGGAAATTGCTCCACTATTAGGATGAACGATTTGTCTCTACAAGCAGCAAAGTGAACTAGAACAACTAATTAATCAGAGAAATGTACAATGTCTGTGTTATTTTTAATTCTTCACCCACAAGAATGTGTTATTTGTTTATGTTAGAACTAATTCACAGCCCAGTCTTGATACTCTTATCTCAGGGTTGCCAGCTCTAGGCTGGACTGGAAGAGACTCTGTTGTGGATTTCCTAGCCCTTCAAATCATCTCTAACCACATTAGAGTCACATAAACAGGACATGTAATGAGATAGCCCTACTTTGTTTTGATACTTTTAATTACCAGCTTGAGAAAGTAAGGGGAGATGGGAGAAGGCCCAGGAGAGATGCTGGGGCCTGGTGATGCACACGTGTGGGCTAATGATCCACGGGGGTGACCTGGTAATGCACACATGTAGCCTGGTGATGCACATGTGTGACCCGGTAATGCATACACACAGCCAGGTGATGCGCACGTGTGGGCTGATGATGCACACATGTAGCCTAGTGATGCACACATGTGATCCGGTAATGCACACACACAGCCTGGTGATGCACACATGTGGGTTGGTGATGCACACATGTAGCCTGATGATGCACATGTGTAGCCTGGTGACGCACACATGTGACCCGGTAATGCACACACACAGCCTGGTGATGCACACGTGTGGGCTGGTGATGTGCACGTGTGACCTGGTAATGCACACACACAGCCTGGTGATACACACGTGTAGCCTGGTGATGCACACGTGTGACCCAGTAATGTACACACACAGCCTGGTGATGCACACGTGTGGGCTTGTGATGCACATATGGCCTGGTGATGCACATATGTACCCTAGTGATGCAAACATGTGGCCTGATGATCCATATGTGTTGCCTGATGATCCACATGTGTGGTCGGGTAATGGACATGTGTGGCCTAGTGATGCACACATGTTGTTTGACAGTACACTACACAGGTGTGGTCTGATGATGTACACATGTGGCCTAGTGATGCACATGTGTTATCTGATGATGCCCAGATGTGACCTGATGATGCCCAGATATGGCCTGATGTGCACACGTGTGGCCTAGTGATGCATTCATGTTGTTTGACAGTACACACGTGTGGTCTGATGATGTACAAATGTGGTGTAGTGATGCACATGTGTTATCTGATGATGCCCAGGTGTGGCCTGCTGCAGATAAAATGTTAAAATCAGACAGCCCTTCCCTGGGCATCTTCCCTGCCTCCTGGGACTTGTAGCTGTCAGCGGCAGAGAGATAGGAGGGCACATAGGAGAGACGTGTGTGTCATGTGCCAACTCAAGGCATACAGGTAAAGGTTACTTTTTCAGAACTGAGGTTTTTTTCTCCCCCATAGAATGCTGTGGATTCCTTTATAAAACTTCCTGAATGGGAAGCTGGTAAACAGGGGCTTTCTTTTTTCTCATATAATCATGTAGTCCTGTGACAAACTTTTTTGAGAATCTGCTGTGTGCCATGCACGGTTCTAGTTATGGGTAATATATCAGTGAACAAAGGAGACATGAATCCCTGCCCTAAAGGAGCGTCCACTCCAGCAGGAAAAGACAGAAATGAGCAACAGGCATAATAAATAAGTACATTACAGAGTGTGTTAATGTTGGGAGACAATTATTCACGGGCCTCTTGAATTTCTGCACATCTTGTTCTGGATTATCCTTTTAAGAATGTGGATGCAGTAAACACCCTTGGAAGCTAGAGATAGTGTGCCTCTTCAGCAGACATGCTTCCCAGTTTAATAAAACCATTGTCTCTTCTGGAGCAAAGGACAGGCATGCTTGCTGCCTGCTGTAAGGGTTCAGGTACCCCAAGCTCAGGTTCCTCTCTCCTATGACGTAACTCACTGTATGTGCAAGTGGCACCTGAGTCTCTTTACAACCCTTTGGGAATTGGGAATCACCTGGAAAACTAGCATGAACTTTAGCAAAAATGATCAGAAACACCAATTCTGCCCTCAGAGGTATTCAAACCAGCTCCAACTCACTGCCTAGGATGGTTCTAGATGATGGAATTGCCCTAGGCTTTTTTCTGGCAGGCAAAGGTGAAGTCTGTGCAATTGTTAATACTTCCTGCCATACTAGGGGGGTTCCTGAAAGGAAGAGGCAGCATTTTGGCCGAAGGAAGTTGCCCGAGCACCTCTGAAGCTTCCCTGCCTTGTCTTCCCACTGTGGCGACTAATTCCTCTCATCTCCCATCACAGTCAGTCCACATCTCCCAGCTCCAAGTGAAGGTTGTCCTCATCGCCCCTCACCTGTCATTTTTGTCTCCCTAACTAGGTCATAAGCCCAGGACAGGTCCCACACATCTCCAAGTATCTCCAGCCTGTCATACACCTGGCAGGGTACTCTGTGCATCACAAACCATAAGGAAGTTCTCGGTGATGACAACAACAAGCCTCCTACTTAAGTCCTTACGATGGTTGAGGAGGAAGTCGGAAGTCATCCTGGGGCTGCTGGAGCCACAGTGTCCTTCTTTCTCCCCTCCACGCTTTCCCTCCCATCCAGCCTGCCCTGGCCACCTGCCCCCTCCCCAGGAGCAAGCCACACCCACTTCCCTCCCACCCATCTTTCTGAATGGATGAGTGAATTCACTGGGGGGTGAGGGTTGGTCCCCCCTCCCGTACACCCAGTGTCCCAGGAGAGAAGGAGGTGGGGAAGCTGGTTAAGTGCTTTCTATGTCTGCATCCTGCTACCCCAGCCTCCGCGACTATTATTGGTAAGTGAACCAATTTTCTCTCCTGACATCTGTAGCTCTTAGCAGTGAATATATTTGAAAAACCCTTTATGATTACTTGAAATCTTCCCTGCAATTTGATTCCTGATATTTCTCTTTACTCACTGAATGATTCCTTTAACTCATTATTTCTTAGGCTGCAGGCCTGCTCGTCTCCCCACCGACACACACCACCTTTGATATTTATCCTCCTTCTCCCACAATATGCAGAGGATCATCCAAGCAGGCCCCGGTGGAAGCCCTGCCTCCCCGAACTCCACCCTCACCATCCGCCTCCTCCTCTGCTACTCCAGCCTGAAGACCTCCTCTTCTCTAAGCTTCATGCCCTGCCAGCAACTTCATGAGAAGGCCAATTTCTTAGGGAGAGGGCTCTTTCCCCCTGCCTACTCTGAGCCATACATGCCACCCCTTGCTTCTTCCCATGATTATTTCCAATTCCTTCCAGAACACTTAGTGTTCCAGCCTCAGGGGGACTTTTCTTCCAGGGGGAAAATACAGTTTAGGTATTAGTAATAATACTAGCGATCATAATAACAATACAAATTATAACGGATCTCAGAATCTTCTGCTGCTGATGGTGGCTGGAAGGCTGGCGGCACGTAGAACCTCACTGGACCATAAAAACGTTGCTACAGTGGGGCAGGAGGGGGAGGAGGTGGAAAAGGTTCTAAAGACACGGAAATGTGGCTGGATCCCAGAGGAACACTGCTACCTCCTCAGGACTCTGAAGTGTGTATGTCCAGTCAGTATTGAGAGAGAAACACACCCTAGCTCAGCCTTCCCTGCTGCCTCCTCACTGCATGCTACTCAGATCCCCTCAGTCTAGAGCCAAATGTCCCTTGTCAGTGGCATCTGTTACCATGCTTCCCATTCATCCATTCATTCACCATCTTATATAACAAATAGTTACTGGGCACCTTGTGTAGACCAGGGAGTGCGCCTGAGGTTGGGAGGATAAAGAGAAATAAGGCGATTTCCTGCCTCTGGAATTCACTGTCCATCATGGGAGATGGACACAGAAATAATCATAGTAGACACACAGCCACAAACACAAGAGATGAGCTAACCTACAGCACAAGAGCCCAGATTATAGAATCAGGATGTCTGAGTTTGAATCCTAGCTCTACCACTTGCTAATTATGGGACTTTGGGCTAGTTTAATTTTTTTGTACCTCAATTTTCCCATCTATAAAGTAGGGATATTAACAGCACCTACCTCATAAGATTGATGTGAGTTAATATATGGAAACCCGTCAGGGTAGAGCCTGGCAGATGGTAAATGCTAGACGCACATATATGTGTCTATCCCTACTAAAATGACGCATTTATTCAATCTTCTGGTACTTTTGCTTGAAAGAGGTTTTATTGTATTGATCATCACTTTTCCTTAAAGCTTTCTGCTCTCAGGACAAAGGGAAACCAAAAGGCTCTCCCTTCATTTCACAAAAGGAAGAGCTGACGCCAGCTCAGGAGAGGTTGGAATAATCATTTGTGGGAGAAAAGAAGTGTCCCCAAAAGACGAGCTGAGTCGAAGAGGTAGCGTGTACCTTCCTTGAGGTTGGCCTCCTTGATCCAATCTCTTCAAACCAGACAGCATGCCTCTGCTTGTGCTTCTGACTAGGAAATGAGCGTGGGAGAGGGACAGGCCTTACTGCAGAGAGGATCATGGGGGAGTTGACAGGAGGGCCAGCAGGGCTGGGAAATAGACCCTCTTCCCCAGGCAGACGCTTCACCCCAAAGGTCCACTTGCCCTCAACTCCCTGACAGGTGTCTCAGGGGCCTTTTTACTGGACCAGTGTGGGGTTGCTTGCTCTCCACCTAGACCAGGCAGCTTGGAAGGTGGGCCACACTCCCCAGACAAACTAAAGGTCTCATGAGTAGAACAGGGTCTCCAGGTACATGTGGGTCTCCTCTTTGCTCTCCAAATTGGCTCTGCCCACAAGACTCAGGTCAGATTTGGGAGAGGGGTGAGAAGTGATTTCCACGCTATGAACCATGAGAACCTGCCCTGACACGGGGCGTGTCCTGTCTTCCCTGACATACTGCATGTGCAGACTGGGTTCTCAGGATGGAACAAGGCAGGGCTCCAGCTCCACATCCTCAGGACCCCAGGCTCACCCACCAGGAGGGGGTGATGTACTGCTCAGAAAGGTCCACAGGGAGGAGCCAGAGGGTACCTCGTCTCTCTCATCCTGCAGGGAGGGGCTCCCATGAAATGCAGCCAAAAGCTCCAGATATTTATTGTTCAGGATGACTCTTAAAGCAAATCACATTAAGCAATAAGGGTCTTATTTTATCCTTATTTCACAGGTAAGAAAACTGGGGCTTGGAAATGTGAAAGGCTTTCCGAGTGCACCCAGCGAGTTAGGGCAGCACAGACCCTTCAGCCACTGTCTCCCAACACCTGCTCGCATGGGGCCCCTCGGCTAAGGAAGACCTCAGAGACACAGCCTCAGGAGAAGGGCTGGGTGGGAGAGGTGCCGAGGGCATCAGTATCTCTGGAAGTCATAGGAATTCGGCTGTCCATTTCCTTGTCTGATTTAACCCTGGTCAGGCAGCTTGGGGTACAGGGTTGCAGGGTGAGGGTGCTGGAGATTTCTGGGTATGAAAGCGACTAAGCAGCTGCAGGATGACACATGGCCCAGAGAAAGTGGGGTGGCTGCCAGAACCATTACTGGAGTGATTAATTAGGCTCTTTCTACTCGGAGCCTCTGGGTTTCCAGGGCTGCTTGTCAAAACTGCTGGGCTCAGCAAACTGCTGGGTACTAGCCCAGAGCCACCATCCAGGTCTGCCAGGCTAGGGAGGAAGAGTGATCTCTGACATGTGAAGCTCCACACCCGGCACAGGCCGCTCCTGCCTGGGCACAGAGCCCGTGGGAATGGCCACTCATCGCTGGCACTGGGCAGTCTGGAGACCTCACCAGCTTCTACTACTGTTTATCAAACACCTGCTATGTGCAGCTCCCACCAAAGGCACTTCCTTTGGTTACCATGTGTCATCCCACAACAATCCCATTTATCAGGTGAAAAAACTGAGCCTCAGAGAGTGAAGAAGTTACCCAAGATTATCTAGTGTAAAGGACAGGATAGAATAGGGGTCTGTCTCACTCATTGAACAAAGATTCCCCCATGCACCGCTTTATCAGGCCTAGGAAAAGATAGGAGACCCCACAGCCTCCACCCTGGTGAGCCCTTAGGTCAAGACTCCCTGTTCTTAGGATCCCTTTCTCTGTTAGGAGAATCATCCTCAAGCCCCAACAGCCTCAATACTCAAACTCCCATTGAAGATGCCCCGGCTTTTCTGGTCTATACTCTCCCCGATCCAGGGTGCCCAGGCTGTTCTGGTCTGTACTCTCCCCCATCCAGGATGCCCAGGCTGTTCTGGTCTGTACTCTCCTCCATCCAGGGTGCCCGGACTTTTCTGGTCTGTACTCTCCCCCATCCTGGGTGCCCAGGCTGTTCTGGTCTGTACTCTCCCCCATCCAGGGTGCCCGGGCTTTTCTGGTCTGTACTCTCCCCCATCCAGGGTGCCCAGGCTGTTCTGGTCTGTACTCTCCCCCATCCAGGATGCCTGAGCTTTTCTGGTCTGTACTCTCCCCCATCCAGGGTGCCCAGGCTGTTCTGGTCTGTACTCTCCACCATCCAGGGTGCCTGGTCTTTTCTGGTCTGTACTCTCCCCCTTCCAGGATGCCCAGGCTGTTCTGGACTGTACTCTCCCCCGTCCAGGATGCCCGGGCTTTTCTGGTCTGTACTCTCGCCCGTCCAGGATGCCCGGGCTTTTCTGGTCTGTACTCCCCCCATCCAGGGTACCCGGGCTTTTCTGGTCTGTACTCTCCCCCATCCAGGGTGCCTGGGCCTTTCTGGTCTGTACTCTCCCCCATCCAGAAGGCCTGGGCTTTTCTGGTCAGTATTCTCCCCTTCCAGAATGCCCGGGCTTTTTTGGTCTGGGGCCCAGAGGCAGAGGGGCTACATCAATGAGGCAGGGTCGGCACCTTCACCAGGCTTGGCCAAAGGCAAACACCCACCTGCCAGTGTCCACGTGCCTCTTCTTCAGCTATAGCCTGAAAATATTTGAATAATGGATTATGGTCATCTTATCTTCTAGACTGCTCTGTCTCCTCATTTTCTAATTAAGTAAACTGAAGTGCTCAGTGGTGTTAGAATTATGGATTAGATTTGGGTTGAAAGTAAAGACCAGGAGTGTTCACACTGGATGACGCACCCCCACCAGTCCCTCTGCATGGGGTTCATGGTTCCTACCACATCCACCAGTCAGCCCTGGGCATAAGTGTGAGTGACAGTAGCAAGGGGCTAGCATATTAGCAAAATGCAAAACTGTGTGAGGTTGTCCCTCCATGTCCTCACTCCTGTGGGAGAAGTGGCTTTCACGTGCCCAAGGATGAGCTGCAGGGATGTGATGGGGACCCCAAACTTCTGAGGATGGCAAAAGGTAGAGCAGATAGAAAAGGGGGACGAGGGGTGTTTTAGTCTTCTCAGGGTGCCATAACAAGGTGCCCCAGGCTGGGTGACTTACAAAGCAGAAATATATTCTCTCACAGTTCTGGAGGCTGAAAGTCCAAGATCAAGGTGCCAACAGGGCTGATTTCCTCTGAGGCCGCTCTTCTTGCCTTGCAGAGGACCACATTGAGACTGTTTCTTCACAGAGCTGTCCCTAGTGCACAAGGGCCCCTGGTGTCTCTCTGTGTCCTAATGTACCCTTTTAAGGAAAGAGAATTCAGGTTAGATTCATGCCCAGACTTACAGCCGTTTTTTAACATAATAACCTCTTTAAAGACCCTATTTCCCAATCTGGTCACATTATGAGGTACTGGGGGTTAGGGCTTCACTGTATGAATTTGGGGGCATTCAACCTTGCACCCTTTAGAGTTTCCAAATTTATGTCACATGCAAAATGCATTTACCCCCATCCCAATAGCCCCCCAAATATTTTTTTTAATTTAATTTTTTTTGTTATAGATAAAAATATGCACCCTAGATGTGGCCCAACCCATTATCCTCCCTCCACCCAAACCACCCCCCTCCCTTCCCCTTTCTTGGTCCTTTCCCCATGATCTTGTGGTATAGTTGGGTTATAGCCTTCATGTGAAAGCTATAGTTTACCTTCATAGTAGGGCTGAGTACATGGGATACTTTTTCTTCCATTCCTGGGATACTTTGCTAAGGAGAATATGTTCCAGCTCCATCCATGTAAACATGAAAGAGGCAAAGTCTCCATCTTTCTTTAAGGCTGCATGGTATTCCATAGTACACATGTACCACAGTTTGCTAGTCCATTCGTGGGTCGATGGGCATTTGGGCTTCTTCCATGACTTAGCAATTATGAATTGGGCTGCAATAAACATTCTGGTACAGATGTCTTTGTGACTTTTGGTCTTCTGGGTATAAACCTAGTAGAGGAATTACAGGATCAAATGGCAGGTCTATTTTAAGGTCTCTAAGTATTCTCCAAACATCCTTCCAGAAGGGACGAATTAGTGGGCATTCCCACCAGCAGTGTAGAAGTGTGCCCTTTCCTCAACATCCACGCCAACATTTCTGGTTTTGGGATTTTGTCATGTGGGGCTACCCTTACTGGGATTAGATGATATCTCAAAGTAGTTTTGATTTGCATTTCTCTGATGATTAAGGCTGATGAGCTTTTTTTCATGTGTTTGTAGATTTTCCGTCTGTCTTCTTGAGAGAAGTTTCTCTTTAAGTCCCTTGCCCACCCTGAAATGGGGTCACATGTCCTTTTCTTGCTAATAAATTTGAGTTCTCTGTGGACTCTGGTTATTAGACCCTTATCGGAGGTATAACCTGCAAATATTTTCTCCCATTCTGAGGGCTGTCTGCTTGCTTTACTTGCTATGTTCTTGGCTGTGCAGAAGCTTTTTAGTTTGATCAGGTCCCAATAGTGTATTTTTGATAAGGCTTCGATTGCCTGGGGAGTCCTCCTCATAAAATATTCACCCAGGCCTATTCCTTTAAGAGTTTTCCCTGCACTTTCTTCAAGTATTTTTATAGTTTCATGCCTTAGGTTTAAATCTTTTATCCAGTGAGAGTCTATCTTAGTTAATGGTGAAAGGTGTGGGTCTAGTTTCAATCTTCTACAGGTTGCCACCCAGTTTACC
>CAUYPK010085049.1:0-74959 GCA_963574355.1 Loris lydekkerianus | reverse complement strand
GGAGGGCGGGCGCCGCCCGCGGGGGGCGGGGGGGGGGGGGCGGGGGGGGGGCCCCCGCCGCCGCCCGCCCCTGTAGGCTGCAAGCTCAGGCCACGGAACATTCTGCCCACATACAGCTTCTCCCTCGGCCTTAAGGCTCTGAGAGCCCAAGGCCTCAGCTGTCCCTGCAGGACCCTCCGGGCAGGCCTGATCCAGTCACTACCCTCCATTCTCATTCTGTGAAGTTGTATTTTCATATTTGCACATGGGTTTGTATGACTGTACTGACTTAAAAATGTGATCTTGTTGTACCTATTGCCCTCGCATGTGTGTGTGCGTGGTGTGTGTGTGCGTGGTGTGTGTGTGTGTGTGTGTGTGGTGTGTGTTTGTGTAGCCTGACACGTCGCCCTTTTATCCCAGCCTCTCTCCCATCTCCTCCTGACCCAGGTCTCTGCTCTCCCCTCCCTGGCTTCCCGCTGCCCTTGTCCTTTTCTGGTTGTCCTTCTAGCAACAAGCTAGACAAGTCACTCAGCATCAGAGTCTGAGGAAGACCAAACCCCTTCTCAACATCTTTGCTGATCCTGTGGAATAAGTGCAGTTCCTTTTGGTGGGCATGGAGGGGAGAGGTGCTCAGGCACACAGAGGCGACTGGCTCAGAGGTGGCACTTGAAGATGACACTGTAGGTGCTCACCTTTGGGTGAGTGTGGAGGGGAGAGGTGCTCAGGTACGCAGAGGTGGCTGGCTCAGAGGTGGCACTTGAAGATGACACTGTAGGTGCTTGCGTTTAGGTGAGCGTGGAGGGGAGAGGTGCTCAGCTACGCAGAGGTGGCGGGCTCAGAGTTGACACTTGAAGATGACGCTGTAGGTGCTCGGCACTGGCCAGGTCATCCTCTGTGGTTCCTACCTGCTGGCAGGGCCTTGGCTGGGCTATGGGAAGGTGCCAGTAGCCAGCACAGGGCCTCGCATGGGAGAAACGGTGAAGAAATGTTTGCCAAGGAAATACATTCACTGATTTCTTTCCCTTGCCGGATAAGATCAGCTATTTGGGGAATGTGTTTATTTTTCTGCATAGAAAACTTGGAAAAAGCATCTAACTGTGGAAATGGAATAGAGCTGGAGCCCATCTATCCTAGGCTGCACACCAGGAGCCCTTTAAATGCTGATGCCCAGGCTCTGTAAGTGACGTTCTCAGGGGCAGACCAGCTCTTAAGCAGCCTAGTGACAACACTGATCAGAGGCCCTGTAGGGATGGAGAGTCCAGGCCCAGGCGCTGGGGTGGGTCTTGGGGCCCTTACTCCCAGCCCAGGGCCCGCACACCTGTCCTCAGTGCCAGGGTTTTGTAGATGCCACCCTAGGGGCAGTGGCCGCCACCAGCCCTTCCTTCTCATCCTCCCCAGCCTCTCCCCACATGATGTGCCCCAGGAGACGGCATGCGGGTGACTGTCCTAGGTAGTTGGGGCTGCCATGACAAAATCCCACAGACTACGTGGCTTGTGAATGATAGACACGGATTTCTCACAGGTGATGGAGGTGCCGGCAGGCTCTGTCTTCTTGCTGTGTCCTGGCATGGCCGAGGGGGGTCTCTGGGTCTCTTTTATGGCAGCATCAATCCCACTGTGAGGCCCCTACCTCATGACATAGTCACCCCAAGGGGTCCCTCAAGGGTTAGATTTCAGTGTGTGGATTTGGGGCCACAGACATTCCCAGTGGTTGAGACCTGAGCTAATGGGGCACCCCATTAGACCTGAGCAAAGGAGCCCCCACTCACAGCAGGGAAGAAACCCAACCTGTAGCAGCTCAGGGTCCCAGAGCTCCGGGTGGACACAGCCCTGGGCGGCCCTGGACACAAGTCTGGGTCTGTCATGTACAGCCCAGGGACAGGTAGGTGCAAGAGCCTTGCTCACCAGGATGACAAAGCCAGCGAATCAGACAAAAGAGGTGTCTCTGGCCTTGGCTTCCTTTGTCTCCACTGCAGAATGCCTATTTTTAATCAGCTATTAAATAAAAATGCATTGCAGACCTAGAGCTGGAAAATGGCCCAGAACTCTAAACAATTGCAGTCGGATAATGTTGGCTGGGGCTAGAATGTAGATCGGAGATGGCTTCACGAGGCCCTTTTTATCTTTTGTATCCCTGACTTTGGAAGGAGAAGGCAGGTGGCTAAGACCAGTGGAGAGGGACGCACATGGCAAGGAAGGCCTGCCTGGCTCTGGGTCCAGGCCCCGCGGATGGTTGCTGTGCCACGTGCTCGAGCACCTTGCCCCCTCTGTGCTTGTCTGTAAAGGGGCTGAGAGGAGTGTGCTCAGGGCTGTTCCACCAGCCAAGTAAGTTGGTCTTTGCCAGGTGTGAAGCAAATGGCCTGGCATGTCCCCATGACTGGGGGCCGTGGCTCAAGCCATTTAACCCAGAAGATTGTGGCAATGTTGGTGTGGGGCGGCGGGATGACAGCACTGCCCGTGGCACAGGCTGCAGTGAGGACGCTGAGCCCAGGACAGCACGGTTGTTAGAATAATCATGAGTTTGGAGGACCTCATCTGAGATAATGGCATCAGGATGAGCATTTGGTGCAATTCAAAGTCATTTCGCAGAGAACTTAGAACCCTCGCTGGCTGCTGGTGGGAACACAAGTACCACAGCCACTTTGGAAAACCATCTGTGGTCCCTTCAGCGATCACTAGCCTGAACCCTGACTCAGAGTTACCACAGGTGCAGTGATTCCACTCCTGGGGAAAAGCCCAGGAGAAATCAAAATACCTGTCCACACAGAAGTGTGTATCTGAACACTCACAGCAACTTTGCTCATGATAGCTAAAAGGTGGAAACAACCCAGATGTCTGTCAGGGGGTGAAAGTACAAATAAAACGTGATAGATCCGCTCCAGGGAGTATTATTTGGCTATAAAAAATGAAATGCTGACACATGCTACAATATGGACATGCCTTGAAAACTCTTTGCTAAGTGAAATAAGTCGGTCACCAAAGGAAAAACCATGCATGATTCCATTTATTTAAGGCAGTATTTAATTTTCATTTAACATTTTTCATCTCATGGCACCTGTGAACCCCTAGTTAAACTTCCATGGCACACTCAATATGTTGATCAAGAAGAAAAAGAGTAAAAAAAAAGAATATACTTAACTGTGCTTTGAACTTCTTTTGAAAAATATTTAATTAATGGCCTTTAAAACTTTTTGAAGCATATCCAAGATCCTCTTCTGGCACACCAGTGTCCTGTGACACGTGGACTGGAAATCACTGACGTGAGGTGTCCAGAGTAGGGAACTCCATAGAGACAAGGGTAGATCATGGTTGCTTAGGGTTGGGGGATAGATAGCTAAAGGTTTGGGTTTCTCTCATTAATTGATGAACTATCCTGAAATTGATTGTGTTTGCACATATCTGAACATACTAAAAACTATTCAATTATACATTCAATGTGGGAAGTGTACTGTGTGTGAATTAAGTCTCAATAAAGCTATTTTAAAAAGCAATTTCAAAGGAAGCACTGGAAGAATTTTTGGGCAGACTGGATACGGGAGATGAAAAAGAGAAGAGAAATCCCGCCGGGCTGTAGGCGTGGCGCGTGGCGTGCCGGTAGGACTTCACCCTGTTCTTGTTCCAACTCCTCCGTGTTTGTTAGGCCTCATTGGTCTAACCGGCTGCAAAGCAAATCCTGGTGGGCAGAGTGACAGGAGAGAGGGTGCAGGAAATGGGAAATGTGGAGCTGCAGAAGCCAAGGCACATTCATGAACCCGTGGGAAGGCAATTGTGACCCCAAGGCTCTGGAAGCAGGATCAGCGTCTGAAAGCTGGATGGAGAGAAGCCATTCTTCCTCTGCTGTGCTGTTTAGTGTCTACGTCTCCAGCCTCCCCATGGATCTGAGACGTTTTCTAGCTTTGGGCAGGAACCCGCTTTGAAAGTGGCAGGTGGGGCTCGGTGCCTGTAGCTCAGCAGCTACAGCGCCAGCCACATACACTGGGGCTGGCTGGTTTGAACCAGGCCTGGGCCTGCCAAACAACAATGACAACTACAACCAAAAAATAGCCAGGCTTTGTGTCAGGTGCCTGTAGTCTTAGCTACTTAGGAGGCTGAGGCAAGAGAATCTAAGCCCAAGAGTTGGAAGTTGCTGTGAGCTGTGACACAACTGCACTCTACCAAGGGTGACATAGTGAGACTCTGTCTCAAAAAAAAAAAAGGAAAGAAAAGAAAAGAAAAGAAAGAAAGAAAAAAAGAAAAAAAGAAAATGGCAGGTGAATTGCTTCTCGGCCTTTTGGCTAAGATCAAGTGTAGAAAGTGGCAGGTGGATTTCAGAGCCTGGTAGGGACGGAGCCCAAGTCCGGCTTTGTTGCTTTAAGACTTGGACTGAGCCAGATCATCCTCCACCCATTGTTTTCAGCCGTACATCAGAGGTCATGGACATGGCAGATTTCTTCTGAAACTTGTTTTTGTGCTTAGAATGCAATAAAAAAGTTATTGTAAAGTATATCTATCAAGTCTTTGAAAAATGCTGAGTGCTAATAAAATGTCTATGTTGAGGGTATGGAGATCTCTCCTGATGATACATTGGGATGAACAGCAGCAGAAAGGAGAGATACTTTTATTACAAACTGGACCCATGAAGGAGCAGGTGGAGAATTTTCCCCCAACATTTTCCAAGTTGCAATTTTTCCTTTTTTTACTGCAGTTATGAATAAAGTTGCAAAGTCAAGATTTTATCTTCGTGGGGAAGCAGAGATTCCTTTAAATATGATCTTATTATTTTTCTAACATTTCCTTTGAGGTTGATGGGGTGAGAGGACCCAATAATAATATGATCACTAACTTCCCACCTTAAGTACAGAAATATTGTGGGAAAGAGAAGAGCAGAAGCCCTTCCCACCTCTCGTTTTCTTCCCACACACCCAGGAACAGGGTCTCCAATGCAATAGGTGAAAACAGAGGAAGGAGATGCAAGGATTCCTTCCTTCAGTTAGCCTGGGCAGGGAGATTTGGAGAAGAAAAATGAAAACTTCAAAGTGCCAACCATCAAACCAGCTGCGGATCATTCTAGAGTCAAAGCAGGTCATGAAGACAGAAAAGACGGAACTGGACCTTCCAGCTGACCCTCCTCTGTCTGCACAGTGTCCCCCAGCTGTTCTGCAGAGTGTCCTCCTCGCCACCTGCACCTCCTATTCTTCCCAGGTGACACTGCCTGCCCACTTTCTCCTCTGCTCCCAGTTGGATGAGAGTGGGGGGGGGGGGCAGTTGGAAGAAGAAGAGCCCAGTGTGTGAGTCCTGAGTGTGACTGTGGGTGTGTGCATATGAAAGTGTCTGTGAGTATGTAGGTTTGAGCAAGGGCACAGTGCACACAAGTGTGTGTGAGTGTGGCTCTGGTGGAAGCTGGGGTCCTGGGAACTGCTCTGGCCGTGGAGCTAGACATGAACCTTGGCTCTGCCTTTAAGGACCACATTGACCCCACCATTGGCAAGGTCAGGATGGGGGTCTGGGTGAGTGGGTGGACAGACAATAGGTAGATGGACAGACAGGTGGGTGGACAGATGGGTGGGTGGATGGACAGGTGGGTGGATAGATGGATGGATGGACAGATGGGTGGATAGGTGGGTGGATGGACATATGTATGTGTCCCCCACACTCAATGCCTCCAGCTTGCACATGGCTGTCCAGTGGTGGCCCAGGTCCCCTTACCAAAGCCCTGAAGGCCTGTGTGGCCTGGCCACTCCTTCTCCTGCACTTACTGACCTCGCCACTCTCCTCACTCAATCTGCTGTGGCTACACCAGCCTTCTTCACAGTCCTGGAACACTCTGAGATGTCCTAGGGTGGGCCTTCATCTTTGCCACTTCATTGGCCCTGAGAGTTCTTCTCCACTCTGGTCAGTAAGCTGTCTGCTAGCCAGACACCTTCTCAGAGGACTCCTCTCTGTCTGAGCCTCTGTCTCCTCCCCCACACTCTTTGTTGTTACTCTGAGCACTCACTCACAGCTGCCTGGTTGTGTATGTTTCTTATTTTCACTTGTTTATGTTTCACTCCTTTTCTCATCTTCCCCACTAGGATCTAAGTTCCATGACACTGGAACTTTGTCTCTGTAGTGCCCCCAGAATAGCACCTGGCCCATAAATCCTCACTGAATGCTTGTGGCATGAACACATCCCTATGCTTTGTGAATGAGCTCAGGCTCCTGAAACATACGCTTTCAGGGATTATGATCATCTGGAATCCAGTGTCAAATTCAAGGGTGTGCAAAAGTAATTCCCAAGCACGCAAACTGGAGGTCACAGTGTCCACTAGCTAACACTGCTCCATGATGTGTGTGTGTATTTTTAGCATAGAAGAGTCTCTCCAGCTCTTATTCTGAGCCTGTTTAAGACTTTGACTTTTGATGAATTCCCAATAGATGTTGCAAACTGCTTTTCCAGGCTGCCCCAGGCTGGATACAGAAAGTCAGAATGGAGCAGAAGAGGAAGATTTGGACCCAGGAGCACAGGACGTGAGAGCCCCAAATCGTGCAGCACAGACCAAGAGCTGGGGACTGCCAAGCATGGCTTCACATCACCTGAGGGTGCAACTGAGGCCCTGCGGGGAGCACTCACATTCTAGGACTCAGGCTGAGTCATCGAATGTTAAACTAGGGCAGGATTCTCTATTGAAAGGTGTGGTTGTATGCATGCATCTTGGAGTGCTTTCATCAAAGATGACAAACACGTAAAGTTTTGTCTAAACTTGGTTAAAATTGAGAATACAGTGGGACATGGCCCATGTCCAGTCTCTGCTCACCACTTCCCCATCCTTCCTTTGTGCTGTAAACCCAGGCATTTGTTCATATGTACAGCAGCACATATGCATGTCAATCATTGCATTGTTGGCAGGTACCAACTACATCTACCAGAGATTCCAGAGCATTGACTTGAAACAACAGAGTGTAAAAAAAAGAAAAGACAAAGGATGCAGATACATTGAGCCACTCATCCATCCATCCACCTGTCTAGCCAAGCCTTTACCCAACCATCCCTCCAAACATCCATCCATTCACACACCTGTCCACCCAGGCCTTTACCCAACCATCTATCCAAATATTCATTCATTTACCCACCTGTCTACCCAAGCCTTTACCCAACCATCCATCCAAACATCCATCCATTCACATACCTGTCCACCCAGGCCTTTACCCAACCATCCATCCAAAAATTTGTTCATTTACCCATCTGTCCACACAGGCCTTTATCCAAACATCCATCCATTCAGTCATTTGTTTGCTTATACCTTTATCCAATTATCCACCCAAATATCCATCCATTCACCCATCTGTCTACCCAGGCCCCTTCCTTCCTTCCTTCCTTCCTTCCTTCCTTCCTTCCTTCCTTCCTTCCTTCCTTCCTCCCTCCTACCTTCTATCCTCTCTTCCTCCCTTCCCTCACCCATCCTTCCTTTCATCCATCCATCTATCCCTTTACCAAACCATCCATCCAGCTATTTCTCCCTCTATCCAACAACTTTCAGTGGTCACCTAATGTATCCAGATTGAGCCATCACTCAATAATATGCAGGGTCCAGCCTTCAAGACACTAGAGAAAGTTTTTGAAATAAAGGAATATAAAGCATTACTTCTCCAATTCATTCCTGTTAGTGATGGCATAGTGAGGCCCATAAAGGTGACCTGACCATCAAGAAGGAGGTGGTGAAGCTAGATGAGAAGATAACATGCATGTTTCCTGACCCATCCCCACCCCCCAATGCTCTCAGAGGCTCTCAGAGCCCACCTGTGCATAGCAGATCTCAGCCTGAGCTTTTCTGAAGCCCTACAATGAAGAAACTGATGATGGTCTGTATTAGTTAGGGTTCTTCAGAGAAACAGAATAAATACATATATCTACCATCTATTGGGGGAGAGAGAGAGAGACTGTCTTACCATATAGGACTAGCTTACAGGATTACACAGCTGGGCAAGCCCCAAGATCTGCGGTCAGCACGCTGGACTCAGAGTCCAAAGGCAGAAAAGACACTGATGTGCCTGTCTGAGGGTCACTGGCAGGAAGAATTCTCTCTTACTCAGGGAGTAATTAACTCTTGTGTCCTACTGTGGCTTCAGTGGGTTGGATGAAGCCCACCACATTAGGAAGAGCAATCTGTTTTACTTATTCTATTGATTTAAATGTTCATCTTATCCAAGAGCACCCTCATCGACACATCTGGAATAAAGCTTCATCAAGTTCCAGGTTGATTTGATGCATAAAGTTGCCCAGCAACACTGAGAGGAGCTGTAGCCCCCTGGGCTGGGGGAGGGAGGCCCCCCAACAGGAGGTGATCTCGGGGTCTGGGGGTGTTGTGTGTGATGGGGGAGGGTCAGGAGCTGGGCTCTGCCAGGGAAGGTAAGAGGACACTGTGAACCCTGAACCCATCATCCTTCCCTTCCTGGTGGGATGCCAGTTTTCTTTTTTTTGGTGGGGGGAGAGTTTCTGGATCTTCTTCCCCCAATATGTGTGAACTATTTTCTATTGTTCATAAGCAAGTTCTACAGGGACCTGTGTATCCCTTCCCTAAAGGAGGTAAGTGATCCACGCTGCAGATGGAGAGAGAATCTTATACCTGCACATTAATTATGAGAATCTGCTCTGCCTAGAAATTAGGCCTGCTAGCTTTACATTTTTTCCATTTAAAAACAGCAGAGAAAGTTGCCCTCTGGTGACCTCAGTGGAGATTGTACATTTCTTATTAAGCCAGCCCACATTGGAAGGCAGGAAGCTGGGAGTGGCTGCCAGCTCTGGCCCACATCTTTCTCATGAGGAGGGCAGTACAGGAGGGCAGAATGCTTCAGAAGGGTCACCCACTGAAGCCAGCAGGACGGGGGTGTCCACACAGAGAAGTGAATAGTTCTTTGTCCCCTAAAGACTATGATCCCTCTCTCAGGCCCTGGAAGTTTGAGGTCTCAGGATCTGTGCCCTTAGAGGAGGACAGGAGGGGAGCAGGTCCTGACCAGGTGTTGCTGGACATGGTACTCTACAGGAATGAGGTCCAGTGAAGACCATTTGCCTCTTGGTCTTCTCAAATGTCTACTTTTTGCAGTGAAAGTCTAAGTTTAGAATGGCCCAAAGAGGAGGCCATCTTACTTGGTGGACCCCAGCGCAATATGTGGGTGACATTTACTGGGAGGCCTGGAGGGGGCAGACTGGAGGCTGAGGTCCCTGCGGGGCTGCCCTGTGAAGCCCTGGGTTGAAAACTCTGAGCAAGAAGTGGCAACATGAGAGCTTAGGAGGGCTGTGTGGCAGGCTGCACAGCTGGCATCCTGGGCTAGGAGACCCCTCAGAGAAGGAAGACACAATGGCAGGCCAGCTCCTGGCTGTTGAGAAGCCTGCACTGGTGGAGGCCAGCACTCTCTGGATTCTCTGGGGAAGAAATCCTCCCTCCCAATCTGATCATCAGAGTAAAAAACAGCTCCAGGAAGAAATGAAACCATATTCCACTCTTTGCTTATGGGCCCAGGAGAAGAAAAAGGGCTCAGCCTGTCCTAGCATCCATGTTGGCCTTCTTCTTGGCAATAGGTACTGATGGGGCCCCAGAGAAACACCCCGAGTCACCCACAACCAGAGGCGGGGCTAGACCTGGTGAGATTTAATGGTGTTTACCAAGGTGGTGCTTTGGGGGCAGAAGGGACAAATGGGGAAGCCAAGCAGGTCTCTGAGTAGAAGCATGTCCAATTGGAAGAACCTGGTGAGAGCCGTGGAAAGAGGATAGATGGCACAGAAAACCAGGCAGCAGTCAGGACAGGTCCTCAGAGGAACGTGGGGGGCGGCCACAAAAGGACCAGGCCCCACTTATAGGGCCTGCTGGCCCCAGCTGGTGAGGAGCGAGCAGCTTGGTGTGGAGCTGACCTGTTCTGTTGAATTACTTGTTTATTTATAATTAGTTGTCATTAGTCCTTTGTTGCTTGCCTACATTATCTTTATATCAGGTGATGCAACTGTGGTTTCCTCTTTGATAAGTGCCCTAGGAGAGAAGCCCGTGCATCAGATTCAATGGAACACCATGAGAGAATCAATAGACACGTGTGCTTTTGCTCAACCCAATTTCAAAAACTAATTTCATAGAATTTTCCACTTCTGAATCACCTCAAATAGGTTCAGTACATTCTTTTGATGACTCAATTTATGCATTCAATAAATATTAATTGAATCTCTTCACTTTTCTTGGTACCACGATGTTAAAAGATGGATAAGGCATAAATTCTGTCTCCTCAGGAGTCAGATACATAAATAACATTGACAGAAGATCAGTACTTGAAAATCATATGACCATCTTCCAAAAAATCCCTAAATGGTGTTAACTATAATGAAATCTTAAGCCCCCCAGGTGACTGAATAGACCCTGTCTTGGGCAAGAGGACCCCAGAGAATCCTTAAAACTGAGTTGCCAGCATGAGGAGGGAGGTCAGACACACCTCATTATACCCCTCTTCCTTCTGGAGTTACTCTTTTTGACAATGAGATACTAAGTCATTAACAGGCCTAAGGCCAGGCAGGGCAAACGTTAAACCACACCTGCAGGTCATCAATTTACTTAGCAGGTCACTTGAGTGTCAGTATATTTCCCTAACCTTGTTTCTGATTAACAAACTTCCTTAACTTAAATATTCAAAATCTTTAGGCAAAGCTTTATTTCTTTAACCAATTACAAAGCAAAAGAACCTTTAAACCCATCTACAACCTGTAAGTCCCCCACCTTTATGATGTAACACATTTTGGGGTCAAACTAACCGTGCCTTCCACACACTGATTTATGATTCTGCGAGTAATTCCCGTTGGTGACCTTGGGTGCATTTTCTCACAACCTCTTGAGGGTAGGTTCCCCCAGTCCAGGCTGTGATCACACTGGGCTCAGAATAAATTTCTTTAAATTATTTAACAACCGAAATGAAGGCTGTTGAAGTAGAGATTGTTTATTGGAACCCAAATGTGAGGATAAACCCGGGAAGACTCACTGACATAGTTGGGTGTGTTCCAGACTCTGCTACAAGTTGGACGGTTTTTATGGGAAAAGGTAGGAGTTGAGAGAAAAAGTCCTCATGCCAGAGCTTTTTTACTGGAGGGTAAATATACAAGTGACATTCATTGTTTTCTTGGCGCTGGGTGGTGTCTAATGTTTGCATTTTCTTGCTGGTTTCTCTGTGTGGTTTGTGTGACCAACTTGGAAGGTGAGCCCTTTGGGTATGCGAAGCAAAAGGCCTTGTGACTCTGACACCCTACAAGAGGGCATGACTATTGTTTGCAAAGTTGCTTAGATGGTTTGACCCAATTTTCTTTTTAAGAAAAGGTAAGTTCCTACCAAAACAGGCAGTTTTGTGGAGGCCCAGGGAACCTTCCTTCCTTGCTCTCCTCACTCTGGGGAACCAACTTCCCGGCAGGATCAGGTCACACCTGGCTGGGCTGTCCCACCTGTGGGAGGCCCTGCAGCTGCTGGCTGGTACCTGTTCCCCAGGTAAACACTGGCTCCTGCACTGATGCTCACTGTTGTTGCTTGAGTTTGGCAAATGCTTTCCACAACATTTCCCCCCATCCATCCATTCCTCCTCCCTGGGAGTCTCAGTACACAGTCCCTCAAGGCAGAATCCAGAGCTCCTGTAATAACAAGCCTGTCTTCCATGGTTTAACCAGCACATCCCCACATTACTCGACCAGGAGTCCTTTCTTTTCTTTTCTTTTTTTTTTCTTTCCCTCCCTCCCTCCCTCCCTGCCTTTCTTCCTTCCTTCTTTCTTTTTTTTTTTTGGCAGAGTCTCAAGCTGTCACCTTGAGTAGAGTGCCATGACATCACAGCAACCTCAAACTCTTGGGCTTAAGCGATTCTCTTGCCTCAGCCTCCCAAGTAGCTGGGACTATAGACACCGGCGACAACGCCCAGGTATTTTTTGGTTGTAGTTATCATCGTTGTTTAGCTGGCCCGGACCAGGTTTGAACCCACCAGCATCCATGTATGTGGCCGGCGCCCTACCCATTGAGCTACGGGCACTGCCCCAGGAGTCCTTTCTTGAAGCATGTGGGGGACCCTGATTCTGCTGAGCTGGGCCATTTGGCCCTGGCTATCTCTTTTTGCCCCTGGCAGCTTGACCAACTATGAATTCACTCAAAATTCTTTCTTAATACCCTTCTTGCTGCAAAAGATAAAATATAAAATTCAAGCCCTCAGAGCAAAGGCTCCAGGACAGCAAATAATTTTAGCAAATATTTTTTAGGCCTAGAAAAGCAAATCCACCATCCTGATGCTGGACCAGGACCTGGAGCACTCAGAAGTCTCACAAACCTTCGTTAAGATGGCACTTTGGGAGAAAGGGCACCTGTCTCAGAGCTCACCAGTGTCCTTTTTTTAGTAACGCAAAATAATCTTGTACAAATTTTCCAGTTTTCTATGAATATGACTATATGCTGCTAAATCAGTGGCTTGTAATATTTAAAAAACGTAACCACTTCTCTCTTTGAGTCAAAGTAAATGGTTCGGCTAGATTCCCTGGTGGGGCGTCCAGCTGACAGGAGCTGTTTGTAGCTCACATGCCCAAGTCCCCATGCAGTCCCTACCTAGGCCACCGCTCACTACCCTGGGTGGTGACGTCTGGGCCTGTGGACAGACGTCCGTGGGCTCAAACATGTTTCTCTTCCTGAAACCTTCAATTACAGGGATGCAATTGGGATTTTCATTATCTTTTAATACCACATCTCAGTAGCAGTTAAGAACAATGAAGGCAGATCAAAACTTGTCAGTAATGTATATTCTACAGATAAGAAAACCCTTCGCTACTCTGAGAGAAAAGTAAGTACACCCAAACCAAGAGTATGCACACTGACTGCGCCGCCCGCTAGACAGATGTATCTGATGTGAGTGAACGCAGGTGACGCTGTTGTTGGTGGGATGGGGGCAAAGGTGCTGACTAGGTCCTGACCGCACCCTCTGTGGCCCCTGAATTCTTTGGTTGGGGTGGGGGGACCAAGGGACACATCATCTACACATAGGTGGGTGTGGAGTCAGGGTTCTCCAGAGAAACAGAACTAGTGAGCTGGAAACTTGGGGAAGAGGTGATGTTATTATGTAGACTGGGGAGTCTTGAAGACTATTTCTTCCTCTTCAGGAAACCTCAGTCTTTATGCCTAAGGCTTTTGACTGATCAGATGACGTTCACCACATTGGGGGTGGGGTGGGGGGTCATTGGCTTTAATCATATAAAAAATACCTTCACAGTAAGACCCAGACAAGTGTTTGACCAAATGACTGGGCACCACAGCCTAGTCATGCTCACACACAGAGCAAGTCTTCAAAACGGAGCAGCCTGCTCTCTGGACCACTGCTCTTTGGGTGGAGTTTCTCTCCCCTCCCTTTTCCTTCCCTTTCCTCCCCTCCCCTTCCCTTCCCCACTGACTTGCAGTGGGCCCTGGGGTGGGCAGCCCCTCTCTCCTCCCTGGGCTGTTGAGGAGGCTGAGGCCTCTGCTGTCAGCCAGCAGCTAGTACTGAGCCGGAGATGGGGGGACACTGCCTGTGGGGACCAGGCCTCCCCATCATGTTGGGGGTTGTGCTCAGCTGCGGAGCCAGGACACTCCAGTGGGTCACAACACTTCCTAGTCTTGCCCCTGGGGCACAGGTGAGATAGATGCCCAATAATACACAGGATGTGCACTTCAACAGAAGTTCAGATAAAAACCAAACCATATTTGAGACATAATTACACTAAAAAATTATTTGCTATTTATCTGAAATTCAACCTTAACTAGGCATTCTGTATTTTTAATTATTGAATCTGGCGACCCTCCTGGGGTGGGAAATGGGTCCCTGCAGGGACCCTATTCGATAACTCAGAATTCCTTCCCAGGCTCCCAGGGGACCAGCCCTTTCCCAGGCTCCTCAGAATCCCTGGACATTTGTCACTTCACTTCCCACTCCTTCTTGCAATTGGTGTTTATTTGACACGAGGTCCTGCCCTGGGGAGGACAGGATGCCAACAGGCACTGCCAGGTGGAGGCTGCAGACCAGAGGCGGGGGCAGGGAGGCCTGGCGGAGCGGGAGGACCAGATCAGCCGTAGCTGGAAGGGCTGTGGTGGCCTGTGCCAGGAAGGGCCCACCTAGCCCTGCCTCATGTGGTGACCAGAGCAAAATTGTCTCTGGAGGGCAGAGCAGAGTGAAGCTGGGGGTGGGGGGTAGGGGAAGAGTGACGGTCATTTGTCCACGTCAGGGACACAAACAGAACCTGCCTCCCCAACGCTTAGAATCATAAACTCCAGTATAAAGACGAGGAGGATACAGGGCAAGTTGTGAAGTTATCAGGTTCAAAATCGAGTTGCTTGAGTCAAACCCTGACAAACAGAGCCTCTCACCTACCATTTGCCTGATAACAGGAACTATCACAAGACATTTTCCCAAACCACAGCTCACTGAGTGAGTTGAACAAGGACAGCTAGCCACACGAGGGCAGCCAGTCACTTCCACAGCAACAGCTGTCTAATGTACTCACTAGCCCAGAGCAGACCTGCAGGGACCTAACCCTAACTCCTCACCAGCTCTTGTAAGGAGCCGCCAGTGCCAGTGACCTTCCTTTCCAAACAACTTGCATCGTCTCCTCTTCCCCCGCACTCCCTGACCTTCTCATTAGTTCTCTGTGCGTGCTGGAGGCCACCTGGTCTGTCTGTGTGCTCTGGACTGCACTCCTGCTGTGTGTCACTCTAAATCTTTTTGTTTAGAGATTCATCACCTACATTTTTCATGTTGATAGACTCTGGTGTCTGAAGTGGGGTTTGCAGCAGATTCACCTGGAAAGATCGACAGTCCCTGGAACAATTCCGATGGCCCCCACACTTGGGCTGCTGGAGCCCTGCTTCCAGGGGTCACCTCCATCCCCCTCATGAGGCTTTTCTGCAGAGAACTCTCATTTTTCTTCTCGTTGAGTTCCCTGGTTTTATTTGGGATTTGTTTCGAGGGTCTTCCTAGATGCTGTGTATGAGGCTATCCTTTTAGGAGGAGCTTCCCACTCCTGGAAGGAGGTCTCCTGTTCAGAGAGGTCTCTCCCCCTTCTGGCTTCTGAAGAGCTTTCCCTCCTGAAGGAGGGAAGGCTTTGTGGCCGTTCCTGGTGAGTGCATACATTACTCTTTTTATAATATTTATTTATTTATTTTTTTTGTGTGTGTGTGCACGCACCTGGTATTTTGGCTTTTGCATGTTGTGTTAGACCTTGTCAACAACTTGCCTAAATAGATGTATTTACAATCCAGGCATCAGAGTTTAAAGGTGAGTGAGGGAGTCCCTTTTCTGGTACTCTGGCTGGTGACACATTCAAACATTATGGAGATCATTCAGATAGTTTGTTTTTCTTAGAACTAAACTAAAAGACCACAGCTATAAAATTGTACAGTCCATTTAGAATGCATATGTATCTCAATTTATAGCTCAAGTCTCCCAAATGCATTCAGGACTCAAAGGGCGCCTTGCTGCAAACACTGGCCTCAGAGCCAGCGGAGACCCTTTTATCTCCAGATGCCTCCTTCCTACACCACCTCCTCTTTATCTCTTTATCCTTCCTGAAGCTAAAATTTCTTTTTTCCATTGCTCCTTGGCTTTCTGATATATTGACTACCTAAGTAAAGACATTTGAAAATAGCAGGTACGCAAAAAATTATTTTGACCTTCATGTTGCTTCTTTTTTTTTTTTGAGACAGAGTCTCACTTTGTTGCCCTCGGTAGAGTGCTGTGGCATCACATTTCACGACAACCTCCAGCTCTTGGGCTTACGGGATTCTCTTGCCTCAGCCTCCCAAATCGCTGGGACTACAGGCGCCTGCCACAACACCTGGCTATTTTTTTTGTTGCAGTTTGGCCAGGGCCAGGGTTGAACCCGCCACCCTCGGTGTATGGGGCTGGTGCCCTACTCACTGAGCCACAGGCGCTGCCCCATGCTGCTTCTTAAAAGAAAAAAAATGGAATTCCCATGTAAAAGACATTTTCCTTGCTCTAGAAGGAGAGGCAACATTCTTACTTTCAAGGACAAGGAATTAAAATCACAAGAATACTTCTGCTGGAATAACTCTTATCTTTTAAGCCTCTTCACATAATTTGGTTCACAGCCTTCGTGAGATTACATATCAGAGCAAATGAGAAATCTTAAAGTTTAACTTTGCTCCATTTTTTCAGAAATATAATTTGAATTCAACTGTCTTCACATAAACTCCACATAAATTTATATTACTATGCTTTACTCATGACTAAGTTTCTAAAATAAAAACTGTTAAGGTCTTTGTTTTTGTTCATATCTATGCTTATATTTTTATGTTTATGTGTTTTATATAGATAATGTCTTTCTACCAAAAAACATTAAAGAACTCTTGTTGGCTGAAATGAAGAAATAAACGCTTAAATGGAATAACTTATCACAGATATGGTAATTAACCTAAATCCCTTTTAGTTCAAGTTCATCTGACTTAAGTATTTGATAAGTAAATTGATTTTAAATTCATTGATAAAATAGAAATGAAAATGTCTTCAGAATTGTTAACATAGCTTCCTTTTATGTCTCAGGTAAATGTTTTAAAATCATAAAAGTGTGGATTTGACCTAACAACAAACTTGCAGATGAGAGTGTGATGTGATGTCCATTTTCCCTGTATTAGCACAACAATTTGATTTTAGAAATTTTTTTTTTTGCAGTTTTTGACTGGGGCCAGGTTTGAACCTCCACCTCTGGTATCTGGGACCAGCACCCTACTCCTTTGAGACAGAGGCACTGCCTGGATTTTAGGATTTTTTTTTTTTTTTTTTTTGACAGAAAACAACTTAAAAATGATGATTAGCTCTAATATCTCAGTTTTTATAAGTCGTCTAGGCACAACTGTTAAAAATCATAAATTAGGTGCATATAAATGGGATAAACATTTACAAAAAAGTTTTCATGTAACTTGAAATTGTAAAGTTATGTTGAATAATATTCATAAAATTGCTGAGTCAATTGTAAATAAATCAAATACTGAAACATTAATTGTGAAAATAGATTCACATTTGTTTCCTTTTGGTTTCTTAAATTGCAGAAAGACAAAAGGCGCAGGGATTAGCAGGTGCTTGGGCCAGTGCCTGCCAGGTGCCTTTCCCCTCCCAAGCCAATGCCCAGGGCACTTATAGGTCAGGGGTTCCTGGACTCAGCAGACTATACCAGCCCTTGGGGACCCTGCACCCTGCTGCCCTGCCCTTGTGGAAGTATCTTTGTTAAACATTCCTCAGACCATCCCCACTTTCAGTGTCCTCTGTTCCCTGCCTGGCTAGAAACAGCTGGACCCTGCTAAGGCCCCTCCTCAGGTGCCCTGCAGGGGCCTGCAGCTCAGATGGCCCTGGTGTGCTGGTTTCCTGGTGTTGTCACAACAAAATGCCTCCCATTATTGGCTTACAGCAACTCATGTCTGTCACCTTGCAGTGCTGAGGCCATGGTGTCCCCCGGTGGCCTGCACAGGAGGCTCCGGGGGAGAGTGGGTACCTGGCCTTCTCCAGCTTCTGGAAGGTGCCGCATGCCTTGTTCCTGGGCCTCCTTAGGTTACTAACTCCGACCTCTGTCCTCTGTTGTCACCTCTTCCCTGACTCTAACCCTCCTGACTCCCTCTGATAAGGACCCCGTGATGATACTGGGTTCACCCAGATAATCCAGGGTGACTCCTCATCTCAAAGTCTTTCCCTTAATCACAACTCCACATTAGGGTGTGGGTTAATGTCTTTGGGGGCATGACTCTGCTGGCCAAACCTGGCTAGTCCTGTGTGTCCATCACTCCATGGGGTCTCCACTCCAGGGTGAGTTGTGGTCCCTGTATGTCCCATTGGCCATGAACTTTGTAGGTTGTCTTTTCAGATTTGCCCTGACCACTGACAGTCCTCTTTGGTCCCCTGAAGAAGTGTACCTCATGTAAAAGCTCCTCATTGGTAAACAGAGTGTATAACCTGAGGTACCCAGACTGGCACTGGTCAATGTTTGGGACCTAACCAGGTTAACCCACACACACTGCAGAGCACACCTGTGGGGCAGCTGATGGGGTTGGAAGAACCAGCCCCTCCTTTCTGCCCTATCCTGCTACCCCCTCCACCAGGCCAGCCTGCAGTGAACTTGGGGAGCTCCCTTTGTGTCCCTACCTCCATTCTGCCAGAACTTGCTCTGGCTCCTTGGATATTTTAAATCCCAGCCTACCCACCCCTCACACTCTCCCTCGGAGCCTCCCGACCATTTTTATTTCCACTTTCTCATTATTTCCTTCATCTTTTATTTCCTTTTAAGTAAAAATATAGAGGAAACACACGGCTCTTTCCCCTACCATTAATCAAATGGAAAAAAGAGAATCCACAGAAATAGGAGGTTAGGAAGCTCAAGTGGGCAATTTGAGCCATTCTGAGCAATTTCTATCCCATCCACTTGCACTCAGTCTGCTCTGCCAAGGTCTCTTTGTCCTGAGGGCCCCAAAGCCCACGCTGGGCCATGATGAAGGGCAGGTTGGACCAGGCAGTACTGCGATCCTTCTCTGAGACATCCCTTACTTCCTGATGTTCAGAACTACAAGGAGGAAGGGGAGTCTTACAAAGAAGAAAATGAGAGAGGAGGAAAATTACAGGGTGCTCTGGACCAGGATTTCTGCCCAGGCCCTGCTCATGCAACCCTCTGGAGTTCTATTTGTGGCAGGGAAATGCTGGCCTTCGGTTTGTGGCTTGGGATCGAAGCCACATGTCCTCTTTTCCATGGCTCTTGCCAGAAGACCTGCTCGGCCACAAACCCACCACACCCAGTGGCAGCACCAAAACCATCCACCCTCACCTGGGTTCCCGAGCAGGGCGTCTCCAGGATTCCAGCAGAAATAGTTGGATTCAGGTTGACCTGGGGGGAGAAACCCATCCCATGCAGGGTGATTATTTCATATCTCACTTGGTGTCTCTTCTGCTCCTGGGCTGGATGAGTGCTGGGAAGAAGCGTAGCTGACGTCACCCAGAACCACCCCACGCTGGCACCTGCTGTCCTGCGGCTGCCAGTTATGGAGAAGCACTGCCCTCCCCCTAATTAAAAATTTCCCTATTTCTGTTTGTCCCCTGACCAGGTCCTTCAGAATCTGCTGTGCCCAAGACTGCCTTAGGGGGCCACGCACATGGCCTGACTCAGGCAGGTGGGCGGGAACAGACATGGGCAAAGTGAATAATGAACATGCCCTGACAATTTAGTGTCAGGGCAAATCCTATATATGGATTGAGAGGGGAAATTAGGGAAATGTGTTTCTCAGAGGGCAGCAATGGTCTCCTCGTGGTTTGGGGTGATGAATTCACATGGCTCTTTCCCTTCCTGTAAAAAAATCAATTTTTTGGGGTGGTGCCTGTGGCTCAATGGAGTAGGATACTGGTCCCATATGCCCGAGGTGGCAGGTTCAAACCCAGCCCTGGCCAAAAACTGCAACAACAACAACAACAACAACAACAACAAAAAAGGATCTTTTTATAGTCAAATTACTTTTTCTGTTCTCTTTCTCTTGATGCACTAATCACCCACTAAAACACCTGTTCCTGGCCAGGAGGGGAGCCGGAGATGGAGGGACGTGAGTCAGGACTGCGGGAGCATCCCAGGAGCAGCTGGCGGCACTGATGACTCAGCAAACATTTCACTGCAGGTACTCGGCATTCAGAGAAAACGCCAAGGAAAATCCAATTAAAGTGATAGATGCAGCGGGGACTCATTCCCTGGAGGAGTCGATGTGGGGTTTCCTAAAGAAATGTGCTGTTCTGAGAGACCCTCTATAGACCCTGAGACATGACAGAACCACGTTGGCCTTGCCTTACCCCGGCACCACCTCCTACTGTCCCCATTGTCTCACCCAGTTGTGATGCCAACAACATCCCCACTCCTGCTGCTGGTGAGCTGGCCTGCTGAGTGGGGCCAGGTGCCACCAGGTCTGGGCTCAGGTGCAAGTGCTGGCCTGGGGCTTGTCCCTGCAAAAACAGGGCCCCTGCTGTGGGGGATGCTTCTGGAGTGTGGGTGGGGTCTGCAGCTCACAGGGGAGGAGGGGCTCCGCCCTCAACCAATGGCAGGCAGACAGGGGATGTTGGTGTTTGTGCTCATGTCCATGTTGAGTGTGATGCCTAACGTGGGTTGAATGGTGCATCCCACCCCCATAACGTCCACATCCTAAAACCTGGAATGTTTTCTCTTATTTGGGAAAAGGGTCTTTGCAGTTGTAGCTAAATTAAGGATTTTGAGAGGAGGAGATCGTCCTGGATTGTGTGGACAGGTCCTAAATCCAATAACAAGGAAGACAAAGGGACCTTTGACATACTCAGAAGAGGACACGGGGTTGGGGGGAGGCCACAGGAAGGCGAGCAGGGCCTGGCGCAATGCAGCCGCAGACACAGAATACCTATAGCCACCAACAGCTGGAAGGGGGAAGGTGGCATCCTCCCCAGAGCCCTAGGAGGGCCACGGCTCAGCCAACACTGTGACCTTGGACTTCTGGCCTCCAGAACTGTGACAGAATACATTTATGTTGTTTAATCCACCCAGTTTGTGGCCATCTATTGCGGCAGCCCCAGGAAACTAACACAATAGCCGAGGGCACAGTAGTGACCACGTCTAACCAGCTGGCAAGGCCAGCCCACAATTCTACTGGAGCCTTCTCTTCACCGCAGAGTTCACCACCTCAAGGGTTGGGGAGCAGACCAGGCAAAAACATGACCTTTGCCAGGTACATTAGTTATGTAAACAAATTACCACAAATCTGGCAATTGGAAATTACATATGTTTATTATCCCACATGGCTGGGAGGATGGGCACACAGCTTGGCCAGGCCCTTTGCTTAGGGTCCCCAAGTTTGTGGTCAAGGTGTTGGCTTGGCTGCCTTCCTTTCTGGGGACTAGGATCTTCTTCTAAGCCTGGGAAGACGTTGGCAGAATTTAGACCCTTGCAGCTGTAGGACTAACATCCCTATTTATTGAGGCTGTTACAGGCGCTGTTCTCAGCTCCAAGGGTCCCAAAATGTCTTGCCACAAGACCCTGCACAGCATGGCCTCTACCTACTTCTAAGCCAGCAGGAAAATCTCTTTTAAGGCCTCCCCTGGTTAAGTCAGACCCAGCCAAAATAACCTCCCTTTGGACTAACTGGATGTCAGCTGATTAGGGTACTTAATTACACCTTAAAAATCTCTGCCATGTAACGTGACTTAGCCATGGGTGACACCCCATTACCTTTGTCACATTCTCTTGGTCTCCCCACTTCAGGGGAGGATCACATGAGTGTAGCTAACGGGGGCAGGTCCCCTTTCCGTGTGGCTGATGCCCTCATGGCATCTTTCTCCTTAGCTGGGTCTGTTCTTTTCCTGCTTTTGATTTCTTTCTAGTCCTTTTCCTTCCTCACCATGACAGCCCTGGGAACAGAGTATCGATGTCACTAAGGCCTTGGCTCTTAGACGCACAGAGACTTACAGAGAGAGCTCAGGGGATGGCTTCCAGATTATCAAATGGTTTGCACCCGTGAGGGTGGGATCCCGAGGTGCCAGAGTGTGGCTGTGGGTGGGCGGCTTCAGCTCTTGGTGTTTCTCTCCTTCAACTGTAGACACTGATGTCCCCTCCAATGTTGACACTAATGCAGTGTCGGATGGGATGTAAAGGGGTCAACGGGGCCCAGCACCTGGTCCAGGGCCTGCCAGTGGCACTGACTACCTGCTGCTTTGTGTCCCTGCCGCCCCGTCTGAGGACCCTTCAGACTGCCCAGTGCTAGAGGCCTGGAGGCATCACTGAGGGCAGATAGTGTGGAGACAGCCTGTAAGACCAAGCATTCACTTGCTGCCTTCTGTCCTGGAGCTGAGCCACTGAGGGAGGAATTTCTTGGGACATAGTAAAGGATGTGGCTCTCTCTGCTTTTGAGTTATATCTCAAGGGGAGCAAAAGAGATGTGAAAAAATAAGATGTTCAAACTTTGTCTTTTTTCTTTCTTAAGGCAGTCTCACTCTGTTGTCCTGGGTAGAGTGCTGTGACAACATCACAGCTCATAGCAACCTCAAGCTCTGGGGTTTTGAGCAATCCTTTTGTCTCAACCTCCCAAGTAGCTGGGACTACAGGTATGTGCCATTATGCCTGGCTGGTTTTTCTTTTTATTTTTTCTTTCTTTTTTTTTTTTTTTTTTAACTGGGCATGGGGTTTCACTCTTGCTCTGGCTGGTCTCAAACTCCTGAGCTCAGCCACCTGCCTTGGCCTCCCAGAGTGCTGGGATTATAGGTGTGAGCCACTGTGCCCGGCCCAAACTCTGTTCTAATAGACACTGATGATATATTGCACATCATATCAAAAGACAAAAGTAATAAGAATAGTAAGCCAATTGGTACAAAGTGATATTATCTAGTGATTTCTGTTTTGCATTTACTATTTTTTCCCAAAACTATTAGCAACTTTGACATGGCAGAAAACCAGAAATAAACACTTTTGACATGCCTGACGAGTTTCAAGTTAAAAGTACTCTTATCTGTGAGATCCTGATGGATTGGGAGTATGATGGTGAAACTTGAGGTTAAATTCTGCCCTAGACTCCCTGGGCACCTTCGGGAGATGTCTGCCTGGAGGACGCTCAGGCAGATGCAAGCTGGGTGGTTGGACCTGGGCTTCACCAAGTGCCCTGAGGAATCATGAGCACGGCTGAGCTCTTCTCTAAGAGGCAGGAGAACTCATTGTGTGTCTCTGGCTTTTGGTACTTTGGAAGCAAGAGGGACTTCCTCCTTAGGCTCTTTCCTAGGTCTCACAGCCTATCCCAAGCCACTGTGGAAGAAATAACCTCTCCTGGAAGATGTCAAGAAAAAAAAAAAGATGTTTCTATGTAAAGCTCATAGGGAAGGCTTGACCCATCTATCCATTTATCTATTTATCAGTCCATCCATGGTTCATCCATCCATCCATCCATTCACCTATCCACTCCTCCATCTATCTGTTCATCACTGCATCCATCCACTCATCCATCCACCCACCTGTTCATCCATCCATCCCCTTCATCCCCCTTGGTTTCTGTCTGACTTTTTCCATCCAAGCAAGAAGGCCCTTTGTATGGCACCACTCCTATAGGAGAAGACCCTAAAGTAAGGTAAATATGAAAGGGAGGAACCCAAAGTGCCTGATCAAATGACCTAGCACTTCCAGGAAATCAAATTAAAAAACAAACAAACAACACAACTTCCATTTGAAGGGCCATGCTCTTACCTATTTGTTACTCACCTGTAAAACTTCACCCCATAGCAACTGGCCCCCAGAGTAATCCATTTTTCTTTCTTAACAGTCTTTTTCTGAGAGGTGGGATCTTGGTGCCTCTTGGAGGTTAGTGCTTAGAACCAATGCAAGAGCTACATTGTTTGAAAAGACACTGGTTTGAGTGGTGTTTTTGAAGTGGTTTCATCAACCCTCCAGCCCACTGACAACAACCTATGTTACTGCTGTGACGGCTAGATCATTACTAATGGTTTTACTCTGAGGATCTAATTTGAAAAATCAGATTTTAAACGAATTGTGTTGTCCATTGTTTCTATAAAATTATATGTCCTAGTGTAGCCTGAAGTGAGTATGTCAGAGACTCTGACCTGGGATCTCTCTCTCTCTTTTTTCCATAAAAAATTAATATACTCTTCCATAAAAAATTAATATACTCTTAGTGATTTAAAACAATCAAATTTATTCTACAAAAGTCAAAAATCAAGGGGATTTTTTTCTTCTTCAAGTTTCAAGGTAATGTCTAGTTCCACGTTTCTCACTTTTAGTAAAAGTGAGAAGTACTATCTAATGTAAAGTGATTGGAATCATTTAAAAGGGGTAACGTTTGGAAAGTTACAGCTAGAAATATCCTTCAAAGTTAGATTGAAAAGTTGTCCTGAGATGGACTTAATAGAATGTTTTAGAGACACAGGAAAGTAATTGACCATGCTTAAGTAAAAGTGGATTAGAAAAATCAATTAGGCTGAGTGCCTATGTCCGGAGTATCCTCTGCTACCACCGCCCCACTGAGTCTACAGTGTTGCCTGCAGGGATGGGTAGAGAAGACTGTCTAGGAGGACTTTGAGAAATTAAAAACTTAGCAAATGCAGGAAAAGAAAGAAAAGGGAATCGTTTCCTATGGGAAAGTTTATTCATGGTCCTTAGAATTACTTCCTTGGATTTCACCTTTGAAATTATTTATTAGAAAACCTTTCATGACTTTGATAATGTTTTTAAAAACACTCTTAGATAAAAAAAAAAAAAGTTGTCCTCTCCAAACTACCATCTCCTGACCTTGTTTCCTGTACCCTGGCTAACCAGTGCACGGTTACAAATAATTCCTACACTTGAAGGACGGACAAATGAAACGTGCTCTACTTAATCCATTTTGGAAAGCAGTTTGTGTGCACATCTACCTTAGTATCTCTATTTTTTCACTCTTTTTAAGTAAAAATAACTTGTTTCTAATAATGTTTATTCTGGGCATGGAACAGACCTCTTTTAAGACAGAGGCTAGAGACATGCATTTTACAGAGTTCTGGTCTGCACCTGTCCCACTGACATAGGGACACGCCTGGCATTGCCAGTGTTAGGGGTTAGGGAACTGGTTCAATCCTCTTGGGTCTTATATTTTTGCTTTAAAAATAGTACTTTTGCTTTAAAAATAGTCTGGGTGTACATCATGACACCCAGACCACTGCCTGTCAATTCTCAGACACGGCTGTGGTTGGATACGCTCTGGAGAGAGTGTGGGCTTTGGCCCACTTCCATCCCTATCACCCCTGAGTCCAGAGTCGGCTCCCTGTTGATAGTATATTTTCCACTCCTTCACTCAATGGAAAAGTTGCAAATTCACTTGGGATGAAAGTGGCTCCTAATAGCCAACTCAAGTTGTCAACTTGAATGTACCAAACTGATCTCATTATTATTTCCAAAATAATCTACTGACTTCTGGTTGTATACCAGGCCCTGGGCATCCTGCTTCCCATATATTGCCTGCATTGTCATAGGGACCTGCAACAGTAGACATGCAATTTAAAATTTTAGTTTGGAAAGCAGAACATGAGTGTCCGTCTGGGAGGCTGAGCCCCCTATCTATATGTGGTAGGGTGAGGGCTTCAAGGCTGATTTCAAAGCTCACCCCTGCTCAATATTAAAACAGCCACATTTTCAGATTTTAAAAGAAAAATGTGCTCTTGATCCGAAAATAATCTTAAACATTGGCAATGGCTGAGAAATTCCTTTGATAAACAGTATAGAATAAAAACTGAAATCCAGCTTACATACTTGCATAAATGGCACTTATGTTATTTGAAATTTGTCACTTTCCAGAGTTGCTACTCTGTAAGTTTTTCAAAGAAGTATCTGTGCACCTTAGTAGTGGTGTGGGCTGCAGTTTTGTGCCAAGTCCACTATTTCATTTATGTTGAGAAACTTTGATGGGGATCTTTGGCAAATACATTCACAAATCTTTATAATGCAAATGGAGCTGAAGGAGACCTCTTCTAAGTCACACTGATGCTTAGATAAAATTTGGTTCAGTTATATTTCATTGATTTTTTTTATGGAGAATACCCATGACATGGTTCAAAGTTTTCATTTGGCGAGCCACACATGAGTGCATCCAAGGGGACCACATGACAGTCACCCACAGTGGCCCACAGGGATGACACACCAGGAAACCCAGAGGGGTCCTGACCGTCACTGACCGACCCTGCAGGGACACGGCAAGCATCCTGCGTGAAGACAGTCGTTGGTCTTTAACATCTTGCTTCCTAGAGTCTTTGTGTTTCCCATTAGATCACTGCCTGTGGATCATTCGACGCGTGTTCATCATCATCCGATGGTAAACATCCCTTTCCTGTTTATACCACATGCATTATTTTTCTCTCCTTTTGAGGATAACAGAAGAGCAAGACGTTGCAAAACGAATTCACCAAAATCTCACTGTGAACTGCAGTGGCAGGCCCTGCGTCACAGTCCCCATGGTACCTAACATCTTAGCATCATCATAATGGCAACGGTGTTCATGGAATCAAATCTCATTGGTAGAGAAGGCAAGCAGGAAGGAAGCATCAGGTGGTGCTGAAGGAAACATCAGCAGCTTCTATTTTAGCTCAGTGTCATTACCAGTAACTGCCAAAGACCTAGAAATACATAATGATTGCATGTCTACAAAATAGGATAGTCACTCAATTTACCCCCGGTAGAAGAAATGAGAAATCGACCTCCTGGTTTTCACTCTGCAAGAGAAACAGGGCAATGGGCAGTGGGCCGCCGTGCAGGTCCACTTCTTCACTGCCTGTTGCCTTCTGACCCAGGACACCTGCCCCCTCAGTCCACTCTATTTATCTAGCCCTGTCACAACCCTGAAATGAAACCTTGTTTCCCTCTGCTTTGATTATTTCTGTTTGGCCAGCACACTCTGCCCCGTGTTTCTTCTGGAACCAAGTTGACATCACTTACTGCCTCCCGGACGTCAACAGTGCGTGTTTGGCCTTTCCAGCTCACTGAGCACCTTGTGCAGGTCAGACAGACCTGAGGTTGAATGAGTCTCAGCACTCTGAGAACTTGAGGCTGCATAGATCAGAAAGATAAGGTAGAACATAGCAGAAAACTATGCACAGAGCTGTGTACAATTTCAGTGTCTTAGAAAAAAATTATTCTGGGATCACCCAGGCTGAGTTCCAAGCCTCTTAAATGCAGCTTCCTGAAGCAGTTGGAAAAAAATATCTGCCCTCTGCGCTGACTTTCTTTAGCCATGGAGGGGATTGTTTCCAGGGTGTCCCCAGCCGGCCTGGAAGAGGCGCAGCTCTGCAGACTCAGTGAAGGGTGAAGAGTATGTGCTCAGACCTGGGTCATGGGGACTGCCCAGTGGTCTCAGGAGGAGTGTCAGGAAGGATCTGAAAGCCACAAGACAGTGGCCTTGGCTGTAACCCTCCAGGTTACTTTGCACAAGCCACCCGACCTCTCTAGGCTTGCTACCTTCCCTGGGGAGGGTATAAAGTTAGGCTACATGGCCTCCCAGATCCGATGGCTCTGCCCTCCCTCAGTCAGGAAGCAGGTTCTTCCCCTTTAGAAAGAAATTCCATTAAACATTTGCATCCTGTTAGAAAGATCCAGATAAAACCCTGAGATGTCTCATTCCTGTGCACAGGGTAAGTTTCACACCCACGCCAGGCTGTGAGGTTGGACTGTGTCCTGTCTCCCGGACAGGGTTCCTGCAGGTGAGAAGTGGCAAGGTGGCACCAGGGAGGACACAGACCATGCCCTGTATGGGGTACCCTCAGCCTCCCCCATTTCTATGCCTGCCCTCCTCTTCCCTTTGCTCAAACATGGCTAACTCCATGGAGTCTTCCTGTTGTCGGTCAGAAGGTTTCTGGACTTGTGTGTTATCTGTAATATCTGCAACGCAATGGGCACTTGTCTTGCTTGTGGCTGGTTCCTGTGTGTGATCGTGACCTTGGCAGTTCCCATCCAGGGACGGAGAGGTGTCTTTAACATTCCCTGAGTCTCAGAGGAGCAGGCTTAGTGAGGAGGAAGACAGAGAGGTGGTCAGAATGTAGAGGGGACTGACTTCCCAGACGGACTGAGGTCACAGGGCAGGGGCGTGCCTGCTGGGGTTCCTTGTTGCCTTTGACCACTGCACGTGTCTTTCTGAGGTGCTATCCAAGTGTGTCCTAGTCAAAGCCTGTTGTAAAATACATTTCCTGATAGGATGGAAAAGGTATTTACAGTTCTTAGGACAATCTTTCATCTCCAAAGCACCTTTGCTGCATTATTCTGGTCAATTTTTGCATCGACCTTGTGATTTTATAGCAGAGGCCACCGCCTTATGCCGGTGCAGTGACCTGTGGGGGTTACACAGACACGGGCTTTTGTCTCCCAGTCCCAGGGTTCCCCACCAGTCTATAGATCTTCTGCTTGAAAATATAAAATCAAAAACCTTGATAAGTGGAGTGAATATGGGAGCTGAAGTTTTTAAACCTAAAGGAGAGTTTTTCTGAGTCAGGGATTTAGGGATTTTAGAGATGGTGAGTCTTCCTGTGAGTACTGCGGGTGGGTACATGTGTACCTGTCTTTGGGCACATGTGTGCCCATGTGTGTGTGTGCCCATGTGTGTGTGTGTCTGTAAACGAGGGTAATAATCTTGCTGTTCACACAGAATTTCCTAAGTATAGGTAATTCTCAGTTTTCTAGAAAGTTTGCTGATATAGCTAATCAACGAACTCTCACCCACAGGCCTTGGTGACCAGAGGACAGGACGCCCAGGGACAAGGGTGGTCAGTCCTGGAAATCTATTGCAAGGGAAAGACTTTTGCACTGAGGGGCAAACAAAGGAGTTGGTGTTTTTTTGTCCCTCCGGCTCTGCGGCCCCCGGCTCCATACAGGAGTGTGGAGGGGGTGGGGCCTGACCTCGGCACTCTCCTGCCCCCTGGTTAGCCCCCTGCTGCCTGTTTGCAGAAGGATAGATTCTCAGTGTGTATGGAAATATGACCTCAAGCAGCAGGCTTCTTCTCACATGGGGCTCCAGGCTCAGGTATCTCCTTAGAGGGGCAGCACGAGGATTGTGCCGAGGTGTGGGCAGACAGGACCCACATCGGCAGTCCCCGGGAGGGCCCCATGGCCGGGCACCGCCATGCTGGCCTATAACAGCACAGGTCACCAGGAAGGGAGTTCTCACTTCTGCGAATCAAAGGAATAGTCAAGTTTTAAATTAAAAAAAAAAGAGAGAGAGAGAAATGAAATCAGAAAGGAAGAGCAAAGAGAGGGAACGAGGGAGGGGAGTGGGGCTTTGGTGTGTGCCACACCTTTTGGGCGCAAGACACGATAGTAAGAGGGACTTTACCTAAAAAATGCAATCAGTGTAACCTGGTTTATTGTACCCTCAATGAATCCTCAACAATAAAAAGTAAAGAAAAAACAAACAAACAAAAAAAACCCCCAAAAATAAATGGCTTCCCACTGCTTTTAAAATTAGAAATGTTTACCAATTTAAGTGAAAAATGGTATTTCCTTCACTAAATAATTGATTTCTTCTGTAAGTTTTTAACAAACCTAATGGAAAGACATGCAAAAGAGCTCGAATTCCAGGAGCACAGAAAGGCTGAGATGGATCTGGCTGCCGTCAGCGTGGGACTGGCTACCCCAGGCCACAGCCCACCTCCTGGGGCCCCTGTCTGCAAGCCTACCTGGAGAGGATGTGGACACGTTTTTCAGTCAACTGCTAAATTGCACTCAAGTGATCCTGCTTTGAATATACATATTTTTTCCTGAACAACTTTGCTTTTAATTTTATATTTGAGGAGGAAAATATCTGGGAAGGAATAAATTCAGGTGTTTTTCCCTAGGAAGAGGTTTCCTTTTTGGTCTTGATTATCCACAGTATAATTCCATCACAACTAGTAGCCCCGGGGCCCAAAGACAGTCCACTAAACATCAGGCTTCCAGGACGGAGAAGCCCACCGTGGTGGATGTGGAGAAGGAACGCTGTGAGTTCATTGTTCCAGAGCTACATGACCTTTATTATTCAGAAGAAGTCGAGCAGGTTATGTTTTCTCAATACCCTGGCACCTGGGCTGGTGGAGCTGCATGTGTGTATTTGGGGCACATACAAAAGGGGAAGAAACAAAAGCAGCGATTCATTTGGTTAATGATCAGCCAGGCTGAGAGGTGCCAGCCCCTGCCCTTTGCATCTCGGGCCTCTAAAAGCCTTGACCAAATGAACAGGTCCTCAAGTAGTCAAAAGTGCCTGAAGACCTGCACACAATTGGCCGAGAAGGCCTGTTTTGCTCCCTCGTGGGGACACGATTGGCAACATTAGCGTCTAACCCGACCATCCCTTTAGTGTCTGCCTGTCCCCCTGGCTGCTTTGGGGGACCATTTTCATGTACTGGGTTTTTGACAAGACTGTGGGTTCACCAGACTCATTTTCTGGGTACCTGGCTTTTGAATGCTGCTTCTGAAGTTTATGTTGGGTGTTTGTAGTATTTGAAATACTACAATTTTAAAAAATAGGTTAAATACTTAAAAAGGAAGCAGGGCCCACAATGACCACATGCTGGAGGCAGGGGATCAGGTATGCATGATTTTATTTAAAATGTGTCCAATAAGATTTTCCACTTGGAATGAACATTTTACCTCTTTTCATATATTATTATAAACAGTACTTCCTCATTTCATGGAGTTTCTTAGAAAGTTCTAAGTAACTTAACAGAAGAGCAAATGAAACTGTGAGGAGATTAAATAACAGGAAGTTTACATCACAGCAAGGGCGCTCACGCATCCCAACCTCAGGGACACACAAGTGACTATTGGGTGAGGAAACAGACCCGGTCATGCAAATCATCGTACGATCACTTGGTATCCTTTGGCAGTTCTGGCATTCCCTGTCACTATCACGTATGATAAAATGAGTCAGATGACCGCAGTGTATGGGAAATTGTCTTTTGCTTTTGGTGGCTGAGAGGAGACAGGAACACAAATGCACTGTTGTAGGAGCATGTCCCCAGCTCAGAGAGGACTGTCCATGGCTCCGAGCCCCAGGGCTGCACCCAGTGTTCGTGCCACTGCCCACCCCGGTGCTGCAGCATCCTCTGCCCTTCATCTCACGGCACTGTCTTATCTGAGGACAGCAGCACGTCACCAAATCAGCATCGAGAGCACAGGTTAACCACGTGGGCAGGAGTAGTTTTATATCACAGAATCTGGCAATGTTAAATTTGTGTTTTCATGAGCCAAAGGTCATAGCACAAATGAGGTCTAAATGTCATCACAGCAGACCATGGGCCACAGAAAGACACGTCTTCAAGTTATGTGGACCTGCCAGGAAGAGAAACAGAGAGAGAGCATAGCAAACACAAGGTGGTGGCCACCGGCGAGGCAGTCTCCGAGTAAACACGGAAAAGGCGCATTTACATGGAGAAGGAGTGAGCAGGGCATGGGGTCTCCTGCCAGCTCACCAGAGCTGCTGGCATGGAAGGAAGCTAAGGGCAATGTGACCAGGGCGGGCAGAGGGCAGGCAGGCTGGGAAATGTCACCACCTCAACATTTGTTCTAGAGTGACTCGGAGGTGATCGCTCAGCGTTTGCTCCCTCTTTCTCTCTGTAAACACATCTGTTCATAAATAACTTAAACGTCTCCTTGGCTTTCAGGATGCAGTTCTGGCTGGAGTACAAAAGGATGGAGGATGCATTGAGGGAGATGGCAGGGCGTCGGTGTGTGTGTGGACAGGCGGCTCGAGCATCTAATGCACGTGGCAGACATCAGCCATCAGAGACGGGTGGGGTGACCCAGCCATACTTTTCATGTGTCTTCACCAAACTCTTAAAGGTAGCTTCAGCTTCCTTGCGACTGAAGGACTTTTTTGATTTGCCAGCTTTTCTACAGATCCGTCCCTGCAGGAGATGGAAAGAAAAACCAGGTTAGAACTTGGGTAGCGATTCTGTTTCTCCTGTGTTTGTGGAAAGCACACACGTTCATGGGAATTTCTGGTATCTCAGTTGAGGTGATGCATGGGCCACCAGCGAGGTCGGGGGGAACATTTCAGAGGGAAAGCCTGGAGCTGTCTATATAACCCTCTCCATCCTCAGCTTGACTTGAGCTCAAGAATTCCAGGGTGTTGGGAAACCTCTGCCCGGCTCCCAGACCTCAGAAGGGCAGCCTCGTCCAGAGAGGGACTGTGGACTGGGTGTCTTTTCCCTAAGGCAAAATACCGTTTCACTTCCTTTCCGTCCCTCCAAAGAATGCCTTTAATGATAATTTATAAATCCTCTTTGGTAACAACATATATTTATTTAGAGATGTCTGTATGTATATAGAGTTTTATATAGATACATATATTTATACAGAGATGTATATATTTTCACATTTACACAAGACTAACTTTAAAATTCAAGCTCAGGAGAAAAATGAGTGAGATTTTGTAATTCATGTCACTTCAGGCCATTTCATGAAAAGAACTGTCCTCAAACCCCAAGCAAAGGACATGGGGGACCCAGTCCACATGGACTGGTCATAGTGACCAGGTGTGTTCTAGCCTCAAGGACAGAGGACTTGGCTTTGTGGTCACCAAGAAGGACTGAGCCTCATAAAATGGGCACGACAGGACTCAGGCCACGAGGAAGAAGACAGCAGATGGCCCTGCCGCTGTGACCCTGTCTTGGAGAGCCCTGGGAGATGCAGGTGGCTCGGCCTTGGAGGAGACAAGCATATGAAAGGTGGCCAGGGATGGGGGTGACACAGGGGCCCCAACTAGGCTTGTTGCCGCTCCCACTGTTCTAGTCTCAATTATCCTTCATTAAGCCTCTTGATGGTGGCACCAGGGAAATGCTCCCTTAGCCTCCAGGCACATGTACCTCCTTGCTCAGCCTCTCCCGGAGGATGTGCTTGTCTTCCCGAGTCTCTCTGCACGTGTCTGCAGACGAGGCAGAAACACTTGGAAAGACCTGGCTGAGTTGCATCAGCCAGAAGTGTGCGGACACTGTTGCCAGCCATGTCCTGCTGCGTGTTCACCCCCAGGGCTTCCCTCCGTGTGGGCTGCAGCTCACTGTGGGCTCGTGCTGCCTCCCAGCCAGGCCTCCCCGCCAGGCCTCCCCAACAGCAGCTTCCATAGCAAGCTCAGCCAGTCCCTGGGGTGGGCACTGAGGGCAGCGGCCCCTTGGTCTGTGTGGCCATGGAGGTGAGGTTCCCCCAACCTGGACTCCTCTAATAACACACTGATGTCAGTGGGAAGAGCTACTGGGCAGGTGAGGCCTAATCACCAGAAACTGGGAATGCAGAACCATTACGTGTGCCTGGATTCAGGCTGGGGCCTTCATTCCAGTGACTGTCCTTTCAACCCTGGACTTGCAAGATGATCATCCCCAGCTTAGGAGTCAGAATCCACGGATTTCTGGGTGCTGGGCCCTCTCCCGACATCCCCCTGCCCTCACTTGTCCATTTCCCAGCAAGGACAGAAGCATCTTTCTGACAGGCTGAGACGCTCACATCCGACAAGCTGCTAAAACATTGAAGGAAGCCTGGGAGAATGCAGGACGGGAATCAGCTGTTCACTGACCGCTGGAAACGTCCCCACACCTCACTAGAACAAGACTGTTATCTTTAATTTCATGACATCATAGTTTGCTCATGCGGTGAGTTATATTTGATGGTCATGGGCTGAGATCAAAGTCCAAAGTTGCTTCATTAAATATATGCAAATGGACACTGGCCTCCATTTATGCATCAACGGAGAGCGAGCATCATGGGCTATTTTTTTTATTGAATGAATATTTTAACCACTTCCATTCTTCTTCTCTGTAATACTGAAGGTTTATAGTTTAATTTGAAAATTCCAAACTGTAAGTAGCAAGACACATTTAGGCTCACAATCATCTTGGAATATTCTGTGGCTTTGGGCACAAACAGACACTTTGCCTATTATTTGTGAAAGTCCCAATTGTTACCAGAAACAGCAAACAAAACCCACAGGGACAGACCACTCTTTGTTGCCTTTCCTTCCCTGGAAGAATCATGAACATGAAGCCCCAGCACAGAGTCAATTCAGCAGCTGGGAGACAGAGCCCGTTATGAGCCAGCCAGAGGTGATACTTTTATTGCACTTGACTGTCGATAAAATCTCTCATCTCCTGGATCGTAAACCCACATTTACAGTTAAAAAATATTTTTTTCTTAGATTGCCCATCCTCTTCTGATTGGCTGTTCATATGTTTATTATACAGTGAAACGCTGTGCTTTCAAGCTGTCACCTGGGTTTGCTGGCTCTGCCAAGGTCACTGCACTGTTTTAGCTGACATACCCTCACAACGCTCCTGGCACCAGCAAGAGGGCCGCCCCCCATGCCTTGCTGCTGAGGGAGGGCCCTTGCATTCTTTCTAAGATACAGTCTCTCGGAAACTCTTTGGAGGTGAAGAATGGATGATACCCATCATTACGGCATCATTGCAAACATAAAATAGTGAGTTGGAAAACACCGAGAATTTCGACCTTCATACAAATTAAGAACTGTTTTTCTTTCTTTCTTTCTTGAGTCTCACTCTGTCATCCTAGATAGAGTGCCATGGTATCATAGCTCTCAGCAACTTCAAACTCTTGTGCTCAAGCGATCCTCCTGCCTCCGCCTCCTGAGTAGCTGGGACTACAAATTTTTTTTCTATTTCTAGTAAAGATGGGTTCTCACTCTTAATTATCAAAGAGTCTGATAAGAGATATTGACTTTGAATAATTCCTATTTCATCTATGGTATGTCTACTTGAATTTAATGCTAAAAGGCCTAGATGTGACAATTTGCCCCCCACTACGGTAGCTTTGAGTTGCCATTCCACGTGTATGACAACACCTTTGATGAGTAACATTCTGTCTCCTAAGCCACACATTGTAAACACATAGTTATGAGTAACTACTGGATTTTGCCTTCACAACCTTAAAATTCTCATCCTAATACTGAGGCAGAACATTGTTAAGGAGAATACAGTTCTCTAGGGTTGCATTTGTCAAACAAAACCAAAAGGTGAAATTGGAGTTTGACCTTTCATTTTTTCTTATGGCTTTTGGGGGACCAATTGCAATAATTCAACATGAAAACACTTCAACAGGCTTAGTGCCCTAAGCCCAGTGGTTAGGGCTCTGGCCACATGCACTGGGGCTGGTGGGTTTGAGCCCAGGGCTGCTAAACAACAATGATGACAACAATAAAAAATAAAAATAGCCGGGTGTTGGGGCAGGCACCTGTAGTCGCTGCCACTTGGGAGGCTGAGGCAAGAGAATTGCTTAAGCCCAAGAGTTGGAGGTTGCTGTGAGCTGTGACGCCACAGCCATCTACTGAGGGCAACATAGTGAAACTCTGTGTCAAAAAGAAAAGAAAAGAAAAGAAAAGAAAAGAAAAGATTTCCACATAGTTAATAAGCTGATGACAGAGGGCCCCAGTGAAAGCCTTAACTCAGTCCCTGAACTTGTATGGTCTCTATCACACTCACGTGTGCACTGAATTCAGCCTGGCTCGGACAGGCCCGCGCCTCCCAACCGTCTCAACCTTCTTGTTCATCCCTTTACTCATTTAGTCGGTGTTAGGTGCTGGGTTTTACAACACAAGTGATGCTGAGCCCTGGCCTGTGGGGGCTCAGAGTCCACTACGGGGAGATGACCAGGTCACTGTAGCTGCCAAGACAGAGGGTGTGTGGCAGAGTCTTCCAACCTTGGTACCCCCCCCTTCCCCTCCAGCAAGGGCTGAGACAGCCTGCTGTGCTGGGGAAAAACGACAGATAACTGGGGGCTTGGGTGTGGGGGCCGAGGATGTGTGTGCAGAAGAGAGTGAAGGAAGACATGCCGAGTTCAACAGACCCTTCTTCTAATCCCTGCTCTCATACTTCCTGTTGTGTGACCTGGGGCAAATTACTTAATCTCTGTGAATCTTAATTTCCTCATGTGTAAAATTAGCATAATAATAGTCTTATACTACACTGAATTGTTATTAGAATGTAATATGTTCAAACATATGTTTCAGCTTCCTTGCCCAGGGCCAGGCACAGGTGAACACAATAAAGGCGGCTTTTATTTTTTAAACTATCACTGAAGGTCTTATCCTTTGGTAAAGATAGTCTTTTTTTTTGTTTTTTTGAGTCTCATTTTCTTGCCCTCAGTAGAGTGCTGTGGTGTCAGAGCTCACAGCAACCTCCAACCCTTGGGCTCAAGGGATTCTCTTGCCTCAACCTCCTGAGTACCTGGGATTACAGGCACCCACCACAACATCCGGTTATTTTCTAGAGATAAGGTCTCACTCTGGCTCAGGCTGGTCTCAAACCTATGAGCTCAGGCAATCCTCCTGTCTTGGCCTCCCAAGTGCCAGGATTACAGGTGTGAGCCACCGAGCCCAGCCAGGTAAGGATATTTTTATTTTTCTCTCTTGAAAAAAAAACACATACAATGTCCTTCTTTTCATGTGGATGTTACGACTTAGTTCATTCAGTCCCAAAGATGTCTTCAGGCAAATCCAATATATCGCATTTCCATGGCTAATTTCTTAGTCTTTTAAATTGAGTCTGTTTTAATAGTTCAAAATTAATACATTAATTCTGTATTTCTCATTTGATTAGATTTTTCTTCTTATTTTTTTTTCCTTTGTAAATACACTTTCTTGTTGTGTTTTTTCATTTGCCTACGGATTATAGACTTTTTCTCTCTAAACATAGGTTAAATTTCCAGACTGCTCATACAAAGTTTTCAAGTTTCTGAATTCATTTCCTGAGCCCAAATTACAGAGCTGCTACTTATTTTTAGCATCTTTGAAAAGCGCTCCTACACCCTGACCTCCTGACATGGGCCCCAGCATGGCTCGTGCTCACGTTAGCTCTCCTCACAGCTCTGCTACCTGCAGGAGAGACAAAAGCTCTCCGGGCTCCTGGCTTTACAAGAGCAAATGCGAAGGATTGGGGTGGGGGCCATGTGCAGGACTTGGGGAGGGGCAGGCGAGTGCAGGAGGCCTGGGTCACTCTAGCTGCTGACCTGGAGGAAACCGCTCTTCAGGATAAGATGCCAAGTGATGACTGGGTGGGCTGGGTGTGGGGTGTGCACAGAGATCCAGTAGGTATTTGGGTGGGCTGGGTGGGGGTGTGCAAAGACTCAGTAGGCAGGGGCAGGAGGCTGCCAGAGGTGGTGATGGGGCTCACACCACGGGGCCCTGGTGATAAATGTGGTGAAGTGTGAGGCCAAGGGGCATTGTGCCTCCTCTCAGCCAACTCTCCCTGTGTCTCTGTCACTGCATCTGTGACACATACCTGCCCATGCCCCTTCTTGGGGTGAGACTTGAATAAGGACAATGAAGCTTCACCCAGTGCACACGTGATGTGCCAAACGAAGATGTGATGCAGGGACTGGGAGCTGCCGTGGCTGGGGACATGGGGCCAGACTTGCAAGAGACACTGTCTTAGGAGCAGGCTCTGGTCCCACAATGGGAATGGGGAGTATCTGGGCAGCCCAGCAAGAGGTGAAGCAATAAACTAGGCGGCATCAGCTACACGCACAGGGGAGACGGCCTGGAAAGCATCCACAGACTCGTCGTCTTAGCTGTATAATGGCTACTTGGTTTATAATAATATCACAAATTTTATCATTCTTTCTTAATTTTATTTTTTAGCAATCTATGCACATTAAAAAAATCTTGTTCTTGAAGAAAATATAACTTAACTGAGTCATGAGCAACTCCAAAGGCAGCACTCTGTATCCCCTCGGTAGGCACTAGGCAATGCTGGTACTCAGACTGTCTCAGGTTTTGTTTGGGACACCTCTCAAGTGACAAAGCCAGCAGGTTTTCTGTAAGCTTTGATAGTATTCACCAGGAATAAAGTAAAGTCACTTTTCTTACTTAGGAAAAAAACCCTCAAGCCTCTAGCAGCACCAAAGGCACGGATCGCAGAAGCTCCCGAAACCCAAGCACCTCTTCCTGGAAGGCCCTGCCACCAGCAAGGTGGTCTGCGGATAAGGGAACAAACACAAGGAGGTCAGGATGTGCCTGAAGTCACCAGCTAGGACACAGCCAAGCACTCCAAGGCAGGAATCCCAATCCTGGAGGCCATTCTCTGAACTGTACGCCAGCCCAGAGCTCACAAACGTGGGGCAGGGTCGTGGATTTAAGAGACAGTGACCATGTGCTCCATGACACACTCCCTGCCTGGTGTTCCTGGACAGGTGCTCCCATTGGCCATTACAGGCCTGTGTCCATGTGCCCCTGTCCAGATGTGGGGTTCCAGCCCACCAGTCATCCTTCACCATGGAGTTTGTGTAATGCAGAGCCTAATGGACACGAATCTGTCTACGTGCCGAGGCCCCAGTCTTCCTGCCACGGCAGTGTGGACTGAGTCAGTGATGGGCAGGCGGGTCTCCCCATTGACTCTGTTCCCTGGTTTCCATTCTGAGATAATCCACAATCTGGGTTTTTCACTTTTGCTAGACACAGGAATGTGAAAGGGAGCTGTGTTCCACAGGCCATACCAAGGACACTGCGTTCCATTTTCAAGGCTGAAACACTTAGCACAAACAGCCACTCCTGTGTCTTCTCCTTAGGAAATGATTCCAGCTGTCTTCTTTCTGTGGGATTCTGGAAGAGTCCTCCTGAGCACGCCCCTGCCCCGGGGAGGGTGGGCTGACTCACTGTCGGACAGCTTGCACTCTCCGACTCAGCTCCACCAAGCTGCACGTCACCTTGAGCAGCCATGGCCGCTGCTGCTCTCGCACTGAAGTCACCCTATGGACGACAGCGCTGTCTGTTCCTTGAGTGATTTGCAGGAAGCTACGTCGTTTTCCTGCCCGACCTGATTCCTTAGATCAGAATCTAGACAAACCTCTTCCCTGCACCTTGGACTTTGTTGGGGTTCCATGGTTCTCCTTTCTTTGGGGAGCACATTTTAGAAAGGAAGAGAGTCAAGTTTCTTCCCATGGCGCCCAGCACTGCTTCAGCCCGCTCAGCCTTTGAGGCTTCATCCTCACTGCTGCCCTCCTGTCCCTGGGATGTGACTCCACCCATGCTGACCTATGGCCACCACCCCTGCCCACCCCAAGGTTGTCTCCACCCAGCCACACAGCCTCGATTTACAGATAGGGCTCAGGGGACTGGCGCTTTCCTGATGGTACACTCAGAGCGGCAGGAGGAGGCTCCAGGCGGGCAGCTCTTGGGTGAGGCCAGGCCTTCCTTGCTCCCAGGAAGAACAAGGGACCCAGTAGAAGGGACAGAGCAGTGGAACAAGCATTGCCATGGAAACAAGATGTGCTGATAGCCACCCCTTCTACGTGTTTCCTGACTTTTGCCTGTTTCCAGACCTCTGTGCTGACGAGGTCACCTGCCTGCGTCCCCACTGTCTACCACTGATGTGGTCACCGCCGTCATTAGGTAATTGGGACACATTTTTTTAAATTTCACGACTCCTGGTGTGCACTGTTGCTGTGGAAACAGCTTTCCTAGCACAGATGATAGTTATGGAAATGCCGGGAAGGGAAACCCCAAAGAAACGAAGGAAACCAAGAATGTCACTAGAAAACGTGACCGGAATGAGACTGATCTGTCCAAGCAGAGGGCAGCCATGGTGTGCTCTCGACCCTGCCAGCCAAAGCTTCACAGATTTGAACAAAGGGGAAAAAAAATCCCATGCTTGGCTCTGGAAAAATCGCATTAAGAAGGAATTCAAGTTAACCCAGGTCGCAGCTGCCTGCTGCTTCCACACTCCAGCTGGTGTCTGGTTGGGGGCTGCGTCCACCTTTGTGCTTTATGCCAACATTTTATGACTTCACTTTCTTCCCCGAGCGATGTCATTGAACAACACAGTTAGCACAAGAGTTTTGCAATGCAAAAGGAATTTCTACAGTGTTAAATAAATAAGGTAATGAGATTTTGGAATGACTGAAAGTCTTCCAAAAATACATATTTTCTGGACAAGTTCTAATGTGAAAATGTTAGGATTTGGGCACAAATTTATATAGGCATTACACACATATACTACTTTTTATACTACTTTTTATAACAGTCTGTTTTTGTTCTTAGAAATAGCCAGGGATAATAAGATTGTATCTAGATTACTTCACTTATTTATTACTTTTCTAATTTTTTGTTTTTTAAGACACAGGCTGGCTCTGCCTCCCGGGCTGAAGTGCAGTGGTGTGATCACAGTTCACTGCAGCCTTGAATTCCCGGGCTCAGCCTCCCAATAGCTTACTGATTCTTTAAAAAGAGAAATAGTGCACATAAAGATGTGAAATTTGATTTCTACCCACTAAAGATTCCCACAGACTTGCAAACAGCTTTTGACCTTGTTCTGGTAGGACAGTTCCTAGGGATAGATAAAGGTCTGTGTTTAGTCTGGTTTCCTTCCTGAGGTGCTGAGTAAGGATGGACTCACATGTCCTGGGGACCCTCCTAGAATAGTCTTGAATATGTAATTTGTTTCCAAAGAACCACAGGGATTTGATCAGCGGCCCACCTGGTCTTTGGTTCACACAAGCCTACTGGGGGACCTCTTGAATTCACACTTTCAGCCTCTGCCTCCCAGCCTGAAGTCAATTTTGTACACCCACGTCCTGCTGGCCACCTCCCCAGGCCAGCAGCCACTGCCTCCATGAGGACATCGCCTGGATCCAGCTCATCAAATTTCTGCCCAATGTTTTCCCTTTGACCTCCCTATTTATTTTGAATAAAGCCCAACTTTTAGTCAGCTGTTTCTTTTGATTCTGAAATGTCACCAAGAGCCCTTCCTTCCCATAGCCAGCAAGGTCTGCAGGCAGGTCAAGCCTCCCTTTAGAGGTAGGAGTGGTGGCAGCAGGAACCCTACCACGTTGTCCTGCATTGGGGGGTGGGATCACCTGAGCTGGTCTGCTGTGAGTTGGGGCTCCTCCTACCTCCGTCTGTGAGGCCCAGGGAGGCCCTGGGGCATGCAGAGGTTGGGGTGATCCCGACTAGGTGGTGACCACTGTGCAGGCATGGGGGGCTGTGGACAGCTCATGGCTGCTCCCTGCCCCTCCAGGGTTGTCAAGCATCCCAGGGGTGGGTATCCTTGTGTGACCATGGGCCTTCAGCACTGATGGTTAGTCTGGGGCTCGCGTGCCAGCTGCCCTGGTGAGGAGGGGGTGTAGCCAGATTGCTGAGTCCCTGGAGTTCTAAGGGCATGGGTTGTTTCCACCTCTCTCTACTCCAAGAGGGGGGCCACTCTTGCCCTTGTGATGGGCAGGTCAATATTGCTGGTAACTAGAGCCCAGTGAAGACAACTCGTTTTCCTGCTAAGGAAACTAACTAACAATGGGCATCGCTGAGGCATGACCATCGCTTACCCCATGTGATGGAAGGAACTGAAGGGCAACGCTACAAACACACTGTGCATGCCCAGAGCTTTTTTGCTTTCAGCAGCGCGCTCACAGATATTATATGCAGGCTTTACACACTTGTAGGGGGCTGCACTGGCCTCTTAGCCAGGTCCCCAGACTTTTTGTTCTGTCAGACAATTTCTATGAAGTTTCTTACTGAGGCAACACTGTGGCTGAAGGGCACAACCCAAACATGTTATTTTTTATTTTTATTTTTTGGGAGATAAGATCTCATTCTGTCATCTGGGCTAGAGGGCAGTGGTGTCAGCCTAGCTTACTACAATCACAAACTCCTGGGCTCAAGTGGTCCTCCTGCCTCAGCCTCCTGAGTAGCTGGGCCTGTAGGCATGTGCCACCATGTCTGGCTAGTTTTCTATTTTTTTTTTAGGAGAGAGGGGGCCTCAAACTCCTGGCCTCAAACTATCCTCCTGCCTTGGGTTCCCAAAGTGCTAAAATTGCAGGTGTGACCCACTGAGCTGGCTGGCAAACATCTTCTTAAAATGCGATGTTTTCTCCCTTTGGGAGAATTAGTCTTTTATGTGCTGGAAAACTTTGAACAGCCAAACACCTTATAATAAACTTGAGCTGTGCTTTGCACATTTGCCCCGAGAACACTGTTGTGCTGGTTTGTGTAGCAGCTGCTAATGAGGTGCTAACGAGGTGGTAATGAGGGGCAGGGCTGTGGGTGCAGGGGGGAGAAATCTCAGCAGGAGCATCAGCCCCCTTGCAGACAACCCCCCAAGAGCAGCTGAAGAGCCTGACTCCCCAACACTTTTAGGTACTGATCCAATGGCTAAGTGGATAGTTCCCCACCCTGATTTCAAGGACTCAAAAGTGTTTTGAGCCATTTCAAGGGGTGTGATGGATTTACAAGTAGACTTAAAGTACTTTAAGAAATAAGTACATTTCAAAAAGTGTTCTTTCTGGCAGGTCTTGAGGTGAAAGCAGGTTAATAGGGGCCAGCTCTGCAAAGCCTGTGCCCCTCTGCACCCCCAGCACCTGCTGCCCTCCAGCTGCCTCCACACTGGCCAGACTCGTGTCATCTCTGGCTACAAATGGAGCACCAGTTCTCGCCAAAAACCAGGCAGAACTTTGGCTACTGTGGCTAAGTGTGATGTTGGCACCCCTGTCCCCATAGCTACCTCCCTCCACCTGCACCAGAGCCTATGGTTAAACCAGGGGCTCTCAGTCCAGGAGGAGCACCCCACAGTGGGCTGTGAGCTACAGGACGGAAGGAGAGGACTCAGGCTACTTTGGGGTCACACAGTGTTGTCCCACCTTTCCTGACCAGCTGGTGTTCCGCAGGTGATGGCTCCAGTACACATGTGATTTTTGGTCTTTTGGGTATATGCCTAGTAGAGGAATTATAGGATTGAATGGCAGATACATTTTTAGATCTCTAAGTGTTCTCCAAACATCTTTCCAAAAGGATTTGGATTTGCATTCCCACCAGCAGTGTAGAAGTGTTCCCATTTCTCCACATCCACGCCGACATCTCTGGTCTTGGGATTTTGTGATATGGGCTAATCTTACTGGAGTTAGATGATATCTCAATGTACTCAGCCCTACTATGAAACTAATTTATGGCTTTCACATGAAAGCTATAACACAGTTACAAGCTAAGAATATGGGGAAGGGGGAGAGGGAGGGGATGGAGGGGGGAGGATGGGCGGAAGAAGGGTGATTGGTGGGATTACACCTGCAGTGCATCTGAAACTTAGTAAATGTAGAATATAAATGTCTTAACACAATAACTAAGAAAATGCCAGGAAGGCTATGTTAACCAGTGTGATGAAAATGTGTCAAACGGTCTACAAAACCAGTGTATGGTACCCCATGATGGCATTAATGTACACAGCTATGATTTAATTAAAAAAAAAAAAAAAAAAAAAAAAAGAGTCTTAGGATTTAATCAAGAAAGAAAGCTGATTCTAAATTCACATTTTGAGTCTCTGGTTGAAAAGCTCAGAAAGCTAAAGACTGATTTTGACTGACCTAATAAAATTAACAAGAGATTTTCTATAAGCAACTGGGGTGGCTTTATTACTTTTAGGTTATTACTTTGGGAGATGTTCCCATTTTCATTCTTTTATTTGTAGAAGGGTGTTTTGGCTTTACTTTTTGGTTAAGTGAGACTTACAATAAATAATATGAAAAAATTTTAAAAATCATTCCATCAGTGACTTTTGTAAGCATGACTAGAAATCTCCAAAGGATGCACACCTCATAATACAGCAAAGCTGACACTGGTACCGGCTACTGCTCCAAGGACTTTCTGTGCAGAAACTGGCTCCATCCTCACCAGGGAAAGGTTATCACAGTCTCTCTTCATGGTGAGAAAACCGAGGCACAGACTTAAATCGCCTGAGGTTATGCAGTTGGCAGGTGTTGGAGGTGGTGGCTGAGTGGGCAAAGTTGGGTTCCAGAGCCTGTGCTCCCGGCCACTTCTCCTCACGTGTTTCCCTGGAACCCGGCTGCCTGTCTTCACTCACGTTCTCCCTGTGAGCCTCACACAGCTGCACACCCGGCATCTTTACTGAAGAGGGGTGATGAGTCTGGTAGGATTATCACCAGGGACTTGAGGTCCCCTTTATGGCACAGCAAGACTTCCCAAGAAAGGATACACACGTTGACAGTTTCCAAAGAAAAGGTGGTGAGTGTCCTCCTAAGCCTGTGCCCGGACTCAGGGATGGAACTCTGTGTTGCTTGGACACTGGCAGGACAGATCAGCATGTTGCTGGCTCTCAGAATCTGTTGTTACCTCTTGCTAAATCAGGACGGCCCAATTCATTTGGTCATAGAAAACCGCCATAGTGCGCCACAGGTGCACTAGTATCTGTTAACCTCCCCAGCTAATAGCGTGCTCCATTCTGGTGGGGGGTAACGCATGGAAGCCACAGGTTACAGCTTTAGGTACCATCTGCAGGGCCGTCCTCATCTCAGCCCTCCTGGCTCACAACTTCAACCAACTCTCAGGCTCTGGTCTGAGCTTCCCTACAAGAATCTTTTAGAAGGTAAACATTTTTTAGAAAACTGGACTTTTAAAATAAAGGCTTCCAATTTTACTGGAAGTCCCTCCCACATATGCTATGTCTGTAGTCCACAGTTTGTGAAGGACCCTGCAGAGGCCCTAAAGTAGATGTCAGTGAGTTAAGGGAATGTCCTCAAAACTCCCCTTCTCCTCCTAATGGGAAAGCTGATACCAGGGGTATTTTTCAGTGATATTTTAAACGGCATAAGAATACTGTTAAAAATTTAATTCTCCTGGATGTATTTCTGTGATATGTACAATGGTTTTCTTTAAGATTCAAAGATAACCAAAATCAAGCTTATTCAGTCCCCATATTGGAAGTGGCAAAAATAAGTTTGGCTTGCTTTGCTTTGCCTTCTTCTCACGGTACTGTGAGTTTTCCTGCATTGCAGAGATGTGACATTCTGTGATCCTCGTTATTTGCAGATGACAGAATTGTCTATGCAGAAAATCCTCAAGGCTCAGCCATTTTCAGGGTGCTGGGTTTGGCAGAGATGCCATTCATTAGTGTCAATGCTCTGCAGGTGGCCACGTGCTTCCTTACAGTTTGGCCTCCTCTGCAACCAGAGTGGGCCGAGCGTCCAGTTCTGGCCAGTGGGTGGTAAGTGTAAAGATGCGTGTAGCATGTGTCCCTACTGTCATTCCTGCTGCTGTGAACTTGGAGGCCATGTGCTCTAGAGCGGGAAAGGCCACCAGCCTGCATCAGAGTCTGTGCTGAAATGCACCTGTTTTGCTCTGAGCCACTGAGGCTTCATAACAGCCTTCTTGTGGAAATGAGAGTTCACCACTCTGAGTGATATTCATGGCCGAAAATCAGAAAGTTTACATGACCCAGAAAAAGCTAAGGTGATCCTAAAAATGAAGAGTGAAGAGGGGATCTCTGCCGATTAAGAAAGGAGGACATGTTCCTAAAGAGGGGAAAGTATCCACACAGGAGCAGGAACGTCCGTGCGCGTGACAGACAAGGGCGTCACCTTATAAGAGACTATTACAGAGCAGCGGGAAAGACCAGGTGTCTCTCCTGATGCGGGTGGGGAGGACGGGGGGAGGCTGCGACCTCCGCCAGGCAGCCACACAGGCAGGCTCCTAGAGCAGGAAACCTAGAGCGCAAAGCAGCAGGTCGATCCGTGAGGACACGTCAGAGAAGCAGGGTCTTCACAGACGGCCTGGGCCATGAGACCACGGGCCACTTCAAAATAGGAAGTCCACCCCCCAATCAAAAGTGAGAGCGGAAGAGGGAGAGGACACTGGGAGGAGAGATTACAACGTCTGTAACCCACGCAAGGAATTCAGACCTGAAACACAGAAGGATTTTCCTGAAAATTGAAAGAAAAAAACCAGACAACAGGAAATCCAACACAAAGCAGGGAAAACACATGAGCAGGATGTCTAAGGAAGAGACGATGGGAATGCTGACGTGTCTGAGGGGGCACAGAGATGTACCAGGGACCAGAGGGCCCACGGTCACACCGCAAGGAGAAAGCTGCTCGGCACCTGTCCAGAGGCACAGCGGAAGGAGGAGGACGCTGACCGTGGTGGGGTGCTGGGAAGCTAAGACCCAGGGAGCTCAGAGGGCTGCACCCTCCAGGCTGACTAGACGTGCACAGAAAGACTCTCGCGCCTGACAAGGACTGGGCACGTTTGGTAATACCTGCTCCTGACAGAGTGAGCTCACGTGGGGATGAAGGGCCTTGCGGGGGCGGATGGCAGGAGTGCTAGCATTAACCTGAGTCTGAGTCAAGAAGTAAAATCACAGGAAGAATGCACTTATACATTAATGTGTACACAAAAGCTATTACAAACACGTGGAAGTTTGGCAGTTTTCTTACATAGCAATCATATCAGGTTGACAAATGTAAGGAAAACAAGATCTCACAGAATTACCAAGCTCACATGATCCTGTGGTGGGAAGCCTCCCGGGGTCCCCCAAGGATCCCTGATTCCTGGGTTCACTCCTGTTTGATCCTCGCCTTCAAGTGGGAAGGACTGTGCCTGCTTCTGTGGGACAGAGGGTGGCAGAGCTGTAGATGGTCCCTTCTGAGGTTAGACTGTAACAAACCACACAGCTCCTGTCCTGGGGCCCTCTCCTTCCCTCACCAGCTCCTTCTGAGGGAAGCGGGTGGCTTATTGAGAGCTGCCCTCAGGCAGGCTCTTGTGCAAGGGACCGAGTTCGCCTCCAGCAAGGTCAAAGAGAAACTGAATCACCCCAGCTGCCCTTGAGTGATGCTAGAAGAAGACATTTCCCAGCCAAACCTCCAGGCGAGGTGGCAGCCCCAGCCCCAGCCCTGCTGCGTGTTCACAGCAGCGCCAAAGCCAGGGGCATCTGCCACCGGACACGCAGACCCTGAACTGCAGACACTGTGATACAGGATGTTGGTTACTTTAAGCCACTGAGTTTGAGGGTAATTTATTCTGCTGCATAGATAATAAAGCCTAGGAATTAACATGAAAAAAAGTTCCTAAATATTATTAATAAGATAAATAACAATCATATAGAAAAGAAAAAAAGGCAAAATAAGAGATTCAAACGGCCAAAAGCCACCCAAAGCCCCAAATCCAAACCTAAACAAACAAATCAAACCCCAATGGCATGCGAGATGCTAAACTTTCATAAAATTAAACATACACAAGCTAAAAAAAAATAAGCTATGTTTTGCCAGTGAGATTAGGAAGTACCGTAATCTTTAGGGCTGGGGCAGGCTGGGGTGAGTTTCATGTCTCATGCTGGGGGTGTGAACCCCGTTGTAACCTTCCCCAAGGTCAGTTTAGTAACATGTATCCAATCAATATTGGGCATGCCCCTGCTTTTGACTGAATACCCCACTTTTGGGTGCTCCCTGTGGCAATGAGCATACCTGGTATGCAAGATGGCTGTGCAGGGTGTCGGGGGGAAGGGATGGAGGCCTCCTGACCATCCCTCATGGAGCTAAGCCCCTAACTCTCCTCTGCCATACAGGTCACCACACATCCTAGGAAGGACAGCAGCCTTCTCGGGAAGGCTTAGCTGAGCAGAAGGCTGTCCAGTGGGTTCATGAGAAAGGCAGGTACAGCCCACTGAGGAAATCACATGCACCTGTGTCACTGTGCGTTCATGTGCAGAAAAGAGCCACTCTGACATGTGGGATCCAGAACTTTTCATTGTTTACCTTGTCCCTTCTTGTGCTACATAAACTTTATACAGTAAGCATGTGCCATTTTTACAATATTTATAAAATATGCATTACAAAATTTTATAAAATATTCCTACATGTTGGCCACCTCTTTGTAAAATTTTGTAATGAACGTTTTGTAAATAAAGGTACATTAGCTACAATTTCCCATTTTCGCTACGTATGGCGACTTCAGGGGTGACTTTTGGAATACCCAGTATAATCAGAAAACAAATGATTAAGAGTTTTAGAAGTGAGACAAGACACAATGTTACAATTTTGTGTATTACTGCAAATCTATGCTTTTCTTGGCCCCTCCGTGAAGTACCAAAGCGGTGATATTTAGGGCAAGGATTGTAAAATAATAATAACAACAATGAAGGCCAGAATGTTATTATATAATTTACTGCTGGCCCAGACACAAGTTGACCAACTACAGGTGAGAGGCACAATCCCAGAACTGCCTCCTCAGACGTGAAGGTCTTCAGAGGCTCATTTCTCATGAGGAGGTCAAAGGCATAGTGCCAGGGTCTGTCTTCCGAATAACTTGGAGGCTTCGGGGGAGCCCTGCCCTCCGTGCTGGACGCCACAGCCCATCGTCCTGTGCTCTTGGTCCATAATCACCCTACACCAGTGCAGGGTTCTGCCCAGAGCTACCTCAAAGCGTCCCTGTGTCCACTCTCCTCACAGAAGGGCAGCTGACTCCAGCTGAATAGTATTTGTTACATTGAACCGAATTAGAGCAATCTCCTTCCCTTAGAAATCATTATTATCATGAAGGTACATCAAAGTTAGTAGCAACAGAGAAAATCTACTTATATATATATTTTTTCATTTAATTGGCTTTTTTGACTTAAGTGTCCTTAAAGGTAGAGAAGAGCCCTACAGATCATTCCAGTTTTGACACTGCCAAAGTCTCAGATGTCATCTTGAAATTAAAATATAAACATTAAGTATGTACTATTTGAATACTAAAATGTATAGGAATGCTTTAAATGCCCATTTTCATTTTACGACAAGCCTTAGATGACACAGGATTTAGGACCCAGCCATATGATATTCTGCAGGACTCTACAATTTGTAAATTTTAGGGAAAACCCCTCAACTTGTGGACCACCTGGGGTTGGTCAGCCTTGGGAGGTGCTGAGTGTCATCTGCCCGGTGGGGCCTCCGGACACATGGCAATAACAACTGTCATGGAGACACAACAAAGCCTCGTGGAGCTTTGATACCCTCTGTCGTTGCTGGTGGAGGAAACCCAGGGTGCCGCAGTCCTACAGAGTTCAAAGTTACAGACAGGCAAGAGACAGGAGGCTCGTCAAAGCAGAAGGGCGTCAGGAAGAAGCCGTGGTGGGGATGTGGCTGCCGTGCGTGCATTCTGCTGCCTCTGTAAATCACAAGGCTGTCCTTCCCTGTTCTAAGAGGTGGTGCTGTCAGTGGTGCTGATGGGGGTATTTGGGAGTGTTTTGATGAATTTCTCTACTTTCAAAGAAAATAAGAATGCACATCAAGTGCAAATGGTTGAACAAAAGTGTTCTCCCTGACAGATCTAGTGATTGCTCTGGTGAATCCTCCAAATTCTGTCACGCTTGTTTCAAGAGTTAATATTAACTAATAATTATTCTCTGATGTGACTATAAATTGAAGGAGTAGAATTACCATAAAAATGGAATTAAGGGCTTTTAGAAAGCCACTTACATCTAATTTTGGTGAAACATTTAAAAGGATGAAAATAATGATTAAACAAAGCATCAACTTGGGTATATAAGTGTAAAAACCAACTGGATAAAAGCACATTCACCATGATACTTTCAACCTCACTGGTCCACGAGAAAGGCCTCCAAAGATCACAATGCTCCAGGTGGTCATTTGAAATAATAATAATGCCCTTTTCTCTTTTGGTCCCTTTAATATCTACACTGCCCGTCCCCTCTGTTCCTCCCCACTCTCACCTCACACTGTGTCCTCGTTGTCTGCAGGTCATCAGGGGCAGGGGTGTCCCTTAACTGAGACCCTGAGCTTGTAGGGAGGACAGTGAGGAAATGCAGGGGTAAGAGAGAGAAAAACAGGCAGGGACGTCCCAAGGGGAAAGGACATTCTTATGCTAGTCCTGCTGGCAATGAAGGAGCGAGCGAGAAGAATATTCCTGTGAACTGCGGACAGATTCAGAGGGGCAGCATGAGAGGTTCACAGAGACAGTGACAAGGTAAAGTGAGACAAAAGCAATGCAGGAAGGAAAAGGGAAATGGGCAAAGCGGGAAGAAGATGGCAGAGCCTTCCCTGCCCCATGAGAGCAGGGAGGGAAGCGGCAGCCGGCTCAGGGTGAAGTGCAAAAATAAAGGCAATTACGATGAGCTGAGAGAGTAAAAATAAATGTTTCTGGGACAGCTGAGAAAAACAGAGGAACCTGGAAATGTACAGTCTGTGATGTGGGATATGTCGCCAAGCGGCTGCTGAGATGGAAGAGCCCAGCGGCCGACTAACGCAGGGACCTGGAGGAGCTGTTGGGGCAGAAAGGCAGGGAGTGGGGTCTGGTGGGGCAGAGACCCTTGGCCCAGACAAGGAGAGGACATCTAAATGCAAAAGTCTCAAGGAAGAAATGCCACAGACTAACATGTGCTTTGAAAGGAAGTCTCTCTTTGGTGTTGATGCGTGTTCCCTCCTATTCATATGTTCAAACCGTAACCCTTGGCACCTCAGAAGTAACTGGAAATAGTCTTTACAAAGGTGATTAAGTTACAATGGGGTTACTGGGTGGGGGTGGGGGGTAATCCAATATGGCTGGTGTTCCTCTAAGAGAGGAAATTAAGACACAGGCAGAGAGGGCAGAGCCCATGGGGACGCAGGCAGGAGACGCTGTCTACACACCCAGAGAGAGGCCTCCCTCCCAGGGCACAGACCCCTGACACCCTGACTGCAGACTTCCACTTCAGAGCTGCGGGAGAATACGTCTCTGCGGTTTAAACCCAATCTGTGCTACTTTGTTTTAGCAGCCCCCAACATTAATTAATAAGGGTGATATGGGCTCCAGTAATAAAAAGAAGGGGGAGGAGGAGGAGGAAGAGAGGACTGAGAGGAGAGGTGGGATTTACAGGGCAGGTCCAACCAGAAAGCACTACACACGGTGAGGCAAAAGCAGAGATCTTTACAAAGACGTTCTTTAAAGCTTACTCTCGGCAGTAAATTACTCAGCAAAAGAAACCCCAACTGCTACCATGCTGGGTGACAGTCTGGGCACAGTGGGCAGGCCCCTTTACTTGCTCCCTCTTGAGTCCAAACGCAGACCTCTTTCTGACGTCCTGTCTGGTGGGTCTTCTGGCAAATTGTAGGCAGCCTTTCAAGGGCACAAGATTAAAGACAAAGCCCCATAAAACCAACTCTTATTTACTAAAACACTCAGACCAACGAATTCAGTGTTCTGAGGAAGGCAGAAGATTCAAATGACGTAGAGGGTGAAATTATCTTGGCACTCAGCACCAACCAGAACACGCCTTTGGACAGAATGTCGCTTTGTTGCTAAAAATGTCCACTTTCCCAACACTGCAATTACTGTGCGCCCGACGCCCTTGATCTTTCCTGGATGATTCATGCCCTTGTGCTGCCTAAAGGTCATCCACTCAACTTCACTCTTCATTCTACAGTATTTTGCTGAGAGCCCATAGTGGGCAGGGCCCAGGTCTGGACCTGTCCTGAAGCCTGGTCTGCCCACAGGAAGCAAGAGACGGCCCCCATCCAGGCTGGAGGCGGAACTCTGGGCTTGGGATGGAGAGAGCCTCCAACGGCGCCCCTGGCACAGCAAAGCGCAGAGGCCGCCCAAGGACACGGAGGAGCAGCGCGTGGGATTCCACAGGACAGCTGGCCCTGGTGCCGAGGGGGCTCCAGGCCAGCTCACGTTTACCACGCACTGGGTGGGAGGCTTCCTAGGATAGCTCACTGTGAGCTGCTGAGGACTGCAGGTGGTTCCTGTTTCAGTTTTTGGAAGAAAAAGTGGGGAAGAGAAGAGGCCCTGGGCCTGAGTCAGGTGTGGGTGTTCACACCTCTGGCCTACTCAGGGGCCCTGGGAGGGTGAAGAGGGCAGGAGTGGGTGCAACATGCACCCCAGGAGTGAAAACCAAGGCTGCAAGCCACTGGCCCCGAGATGCAGAGTCAGGAAGTTATTCCTTGCTCATCTCCTGATCTTCTCTCCTTATCACCTGCCTGCCACTTGGCTCTGGGATTTCAAGGAGTATCTGTTAAGAAAGAGTCTAAGAACAGTTCAGTGGCGATTACATTTAAAAAGTGCCCCAGTTCTGGAGGCAGCGCCTCGGCAGTCACCCTGAGGATGCTGTGACCCCTTTGTGGTGGGGCTTCTTGTCACAGCACAGGGCAGATGGCCCGGCAGAGCTGGGAATGCCCTTAACAGCAAGTGGTTAAGAGACCCAAAGCGGAAAATAGCTGCAGCTCAAGTCCAAATGAACTTCCAGGTCTGAAATATCATTAAGACCTTTAAAATTCTGCTGAGAGTGGCTTGGGGCACAGTGAGTGACCCTCCCAGGAAGGCCACTGCAGAGACCCCTTCCCACTGCCCCCTCCCGGCTGCTGGGACGCTGCAGCTCCTAACTCTGAGAGTCATCGCCTCCTTTTCTCTCTGACCCTCCTCTAACCAAGAAGAGCAGCCAGAGGTGGCTGAGACCAATCAATCCCCAACCCCCAACAGAGCAACAGGGAAATCAGCCAGCTCTGACCAAGACCGTCAGAGCCTAACAGCACATGAACACACACAATGAGAACGGATGTGCTAGAAGGTTCTCCTGGAGCTGATAAAGAGCTAACTGCCTTTTCTATTCCACACATTATCTAGAATTTGGAATTTGTCTAATGTGGGATTCAAGAACTTTTGCAGCTTTGTCGTTCCTACTGCAGAACTCAACCATGTCTCAGGAAGGAGAATTTACTCTGCATGGCAAGAGAGTGCCACATGGCGTTATAGCTCAATGACCATTGCTGAGACCTTGGGTCACAAGGACCCATTCACTGTGCCTGCTTTATAAATCCTTTTGAAAAAATCTTTTAGGATATTCTGCAGCAAAAATTGAGTATGAAGTCATAGCACAAATACTAAACCTAACTGGGTTTGGGGAGACCTTCAGATTAAGGCCTGACCTTGCTCCTGGGGGCTCACAGAGCCTGGGAGTGGGTAGTGGCCACACAGAAGCCAATGACCTTCGCAGTCTACACCACTGCATCAATGACCTTCTGTACACAAGCCAATGACCTTTGCAGTCTGCACCACTGCCGGGAAGTAAGGTTGGGTCCATTCCTCCGAGCCTCCCTGTCCAGGCCCTCCACAAAGGACACGCAATGCTCCTCTTCAACTATCCAAGTGGCTGCTGTTTCCCAAACTCGTATTTTTTCCCCCAGATTTTCCTCATCATTTTCTAAAACATTATTGATATGTAAATATCATGAGTTACTGATCTAAAAGACTAGCAGAAAACAGTGAAACACATGAAACAAAGGGTGATGAGGAAGATTAAGTTCAAGTACAATGTACTGAGCTTCGCCGTAATCATGTTAGGGAAAGAACATGAAAAAGAAACTATTAAGTAGCAAAGAAATAAATGACTTACCTTCTGAAAGGTAAGATCACTTATATTCTTTTTATCATTCTCTCAAACTGTCCTTGACTTAGAAGACTAAAATTGCTGTATTATTTTTAAGACAAAATACATTACAAAATAGCCTTTCGCAGTAGGTTTGGAAGCTGGAGCTGTCAATCATTTCCCTGCAGAAGCTCTCACCCCCCTCAACCTTACTACTTAATTTAACCGTAACATAGAGAAGTTTCCACTGAATTCTCTGGGAGAGTGCACAGGAATTTTGGGTCAGTCTTACTCTGCCCTGAATGCACGGTGGGTGGGGGCAGCCATTTCCTTCCTAAAGCTGGTCAGTAAGCTCCTTCTGTCCAGGCCAGCAGGGCAAACTGTCTTCTTTCTGATTAGCCATCTCTCAAACTTGGATACTTAGGAACTTCGGCCAGATGACGCTTCACCGTGAGACAACACAGAGGGAAGAAGATGCCCCTTGGAAACTGTCTCTAAGCAGAAAGCAGAGTAAGGTAGGCCACTGCTACTTGGGAAGTGGCGGCTTGGCTCAGTCACATTACCCTTGAGAGCTTGAGAAAATAGGGACTTGCCTTACCTCTCCTGACCACCTGTCTTGGACATCCAGAACGCCGTGCTTGCTTTAGAAACTGTAGAGCTGTGTGGGTGGCAGGGGTGGGGGCCCTGTCTTGCTCATGCCAGCCTGCCTGCCTCAACACAAGCCCCCAGTTCTTCCAGAGCATCCCTGCCCATTCCCTGACACCTGACCTGTGACTCTCAGGTCAGCCTTTGGGCTGTGTCCTTCACACCCCTCCTCCCACATTCGGGTTTGGGCTCCTGAGTGGTGGGTGACTCTCCTAGTTAGGTGCTGACACTAAGACATGGTTCTGAAGCCCTGAGAGTCTTCTGGCCCAGAAGTGATGTGTGACCAGCCAACAGGTCTGAAAAGTGTAAATGATGGTCACCCTTGCTCATGCCTGTTCAGCCTGCTGGCTCCCATCAGGGCAGTAAGGTCAACTGCTGACTGCCACCAATAGCTACTGCAGAGTCTGTTGCACTGGCCTGTCCCAAGAGAACTCGGGTGGGGCGGGAAGAGGCCGCGTCCCATCTGAAGCCAATGCGTGGCGTGGCTATCACAACAGGATGCCGAGACTTCTAAATAACATGTGGCTGGAGCCATGGTGAGGATGGGGGACATTTGAGATTTTACTTTGGATAGAGTGATTGAAATGATCTCTTCCAAAAGATTGGATGACAGCTAAATAACGCATGTACCAGGAGCAGAAAAGAGCCACAAATAAACACGAGAAAACAGTCTGAGTGCTGCGGGGTAGAACTGTTTCTATTTGCCAACGACGATGCTGAAAAGCACTTATAAACCTAAATCGGTAGTTATGGCAACACCACCCGGGCCCATGAACCGATTTAGATACTGTTGTAGACTCCATTTCTCTGTAAGAGAGAATACGTGGGTGATGGGAGCCCTTTCTCACCCTCTCTCCCTCTAGTTCCATAGTTTTATCTCAACCCAACCCAACAACATGGGAGAACTGAGGCACCTGCTGGGCTCCTAAACCTGGTTCTTATTATTCTGACCAGGAGCTGCAGAATAAGTTTTAAGATCTTTCCCAAGACAGCCATCACTATGTAGAGCCATGGGCTACCTGGGCTGTCACCTGGAGCCCATCTTCCCTAAGGGTATACAAATTTGGATGCAAAAAAGGTCTTTATTTTTGCTAATTCTAACTGTAATTCAGTACTTCCTTGAATTAGGATTGAGAGTTAACAAGGTTGAGCAATATTAGCAGTGCCTTGGCTTTGTCACCAATAGAAATTCCAGACATTTCAAAATCATGTTACAGTTGTAGATATTTTGAAATGTCGTGGATGCTCATTCCTGTTAGAGGAGGAGACTTTAGACTTTCTTCTGGATTTTGATATTTAATATGTCAATAAAGTGCTTTTTATTTCATATTTTAGTTTATCACACTTGAAAAAATGTTGTGATAACTATAATTGGTTTCCTTTGAGATCTTATATGTTTTATTCTGAGCAATTAAAGATATTATTCTCAGGAGGAATCTGCAGGGTTCCCACTTGCCTCAAGGCCGTGCAGTCCTCTAGGTGGCCTGTGGGGCTCTGCACCTCCTCTTTCTCTCAGACTGGCCATGGGAGTCCAGAGAGAAAGCAGAGTCCTCCATCACTCTCACTTATGAAAAGGTAGATACTGCCAGGATCCTCTTTGAAATGAAATTACTAATACAATAATCACCCTAATTCAATTCAGTTGAGTTCAACTCACTTTTTATTAGATCAGTTTTAAATAAATTATAATAATGTCCTTTAAGCTTTAGGTTATTTCACCAGCTGAGCTGTCCAGTTAGAGAAACAGCCCCACATAAGGTCTCTAAGATAATGGTGTGTCACATTATAAAAGAGATCCAAGGATCATGAGCCTCAGGTCTCTGAAGGGTGGTGTCAGATGCCAGCACCCTCTGAGCTCATCTGCACTGGATTTAGGCATCGTTCAGGTTGGAGCAAGGAACTTCCTCTGGAGGGTTTGAACCCATGACTGTGGAAGAGGCTCCTGGGCTCCCAGCCCTGGGGCACAATAGTTAAACAACTACATGCCCACTATAATATTTTACTTTCCTTAGCTGGAAAGCAGAGTTGAGTAGGGTATACCAGTGGTCATGAAGGACCCCAGAAGAAATTGATCCTTGCAGCAACAGTATTTAGCTGGGACAATTATATTCACGACCTGATTGTTATTTGCTGGGAAGCAATTTGGACACCCAGTCTAACACCCAGAAACTGCCCTAATACGTATGTATCTGCAAGGCAAATATAAATGTTCTAATAATGTTGTGCACAAATGTCCAAATTCATAAAACATTAATATCTGCTTTTTACTAGAACCAATCTATAACAAATTCTGTAACTCCATATTCTGATTTTTAGAAATGTCTGATCTTTGACAGCAAAAATAATGCAAAGTACTCTTGTAACATTTTTCTAGAAAATTTGCCTTCAATTCCCAAATGAGCTGAATACACTTCAACTTTAACTGTAATCTGATTCATTATGAGATAATATGTCCCTATCTCCCTCATCAAAGAACTTAATAAAAAATCTTGGGAATGCTTGCCAAACATCCTGATGGAGAGTTAGTATTTATTTTAGAGAAATTATTTTAAAGTAGTAATTTCACCAATCTGAGTGATTTTTACCAATGTAACAATTACACTTAAAAGCATTTCTTTCTTGAGGTATTTTCAGAATCTCTAAAACGCCTTTCCCTTTTGTGTACAGAAAAAATAAAAGAGCAATAATTATCTTTCTTCTATAGTTTGAAAGAATTAAAACATTTTCACTTTGTACAATCGATACAACAAGCTAATGGTGAATTTGCACCAATATATTTGTCCCACTTTGCTGATAATCCCATGGAATGCATCAGACTTGAGAGGTGCACCACCCCTCCCTGAGTGGACGCCTTCTGAATATTTCAGGGAAACCACACACAACATAACTGCAAAGGCATTCCTAACATTCTGTGTCCCATGGGGAACCACCACCTATGCGAGATCCTTGCTGGAGAGGCCTCTACTTGCCAACTAGATGGTTTGTTGGAACTAGGGGACTCTGGTGTCAGATAGACTGGTGGCAGCTCAGTTCTGCTCCTCACCAGCCAAGTGACTCTGGCACATGATTCAACCTCAGTTAGCCTCAGTTTCCACCTCTGTAAAATGGAAATAACAGCAGCACCCACCTCACAGGCTGTAAGGGAGGATTTAATCAAATGATTCATATAACATACTCTGGCCCACAGTAAGCATCTGACACACTTCTCAATTTTTGTTGTGCTACAAAAGGGGTAACTTGAAGGGAATGGTAAACAAATTGTGGGACAGACACATTGGGACACACGAGGTGTTGGAGAAAGGGTGATGCACCTGTTGACATGCAAATGCAGCCTGGCAGGACATGCACAGAGATGAGCATCTTCCAGGGGCTCGGAGGAAGTCATCACCATATTGTAATAGCATCGAAAGGCCATCTGCACAGGCGTTGGGGCATCTGAGTAGGGTTTCCAGGGAGGGCCAGGAGCTTGGAGGGGCTGGGAGTGTGGGCAGGGTTTCAGGCTGGGAAGTTGGGCTCTTTGCCCAAGGCTCATAACAAGGTGTGAGAAAGCCAAGTTTATATTTTCGAGGACTCCTGCAAATGGTAGCAAGGAGGAAAGGGGACAGAAGGGAAAGGAGATGATTGAGGCTGGGGCACTGCAGGAATCCAGGCAGAGGACTAGCGTCCCACTGGCAGGAGCATGGTGCCCACTCCCTGACCATCTGCAGACCTGCTGAGCAGGGGGCAAGCTTCCTGGCTCCTGCAGACACATCTGCCCTCATCTCCCAATCCTCTGCCACCTGACTGGTCTCAAATCTGCTTCCTTGAGACTTTCCCAGTCTGGTGTCCTTGGTCCTCCCACTTGGCTAGCTTCCTCCCAGGCTCACTGAGTTAGTGGGCCAGGGAGAAGACCATGGGAGTGCCAGGAAGGAGATGCAGACTGGGGAAGGGTTGCCAGGGGCACATCAAGGGTGATGTCACCACAGTGCCCAAATCATGGCAAACCTGCAGCAAGCAGTGCTGAATGAATGATTGAAGGGATGATGTATATATAACGAAGAAGAAATAATCGAACACTGAAACCTTAGCTTGCCAGTTTACTGTGTAGGAAAGCGCAGACATTATTGGGAATATTTTTGCCATTACAACAACTTCTTGATGGGGTTTGGAAATGCCTGATCTTTCCATTTATTGGCAATGGTTCATACCCAGTGTCAACAGCAAGTCTTGACCATCCTTAAGTAGAATGATCCCTCTGAGAATATCTGCTAGAATTCTTAAAGACTCTGCTGACCCCAGTCCCCACAGCACAGTCAGGCCCCTGGCAATTGTCAAGTCCGTTGATATTTCCCAAATATATATCTCAATGCAATTGCAAAGCTGCTTAGCAGGTCAAAGACAAATGTGGGGTTTTGCATTACCCCCTAGAGGGTAAGTTCTCTGTGGCAGGCACTTCATGCGCCTCTTATCCACCACTGTATGGCTACGGAGTAAGTTCCCAGTATGTACTGTAATGGTTGACTAATCAGCCACAGCTCTGGAGTGTCCACCCATCCCAGCCCTCCCTGGCTGTGTCAAATCGAGGGTCAAGCGAATTGTCTTGAGCATTTTCTTTGCTTTTTCAGGGATTACACGACCTCTGGGTCACAGAAGCTGTCCGGGAAGGAAGGGCTTGGTTGTAGAGAAGGGTGGCCTTCTCTACAAAAGTAAGCTTGGAGGGGGCTGTATCAGGGTTGAGCTAGGATGGGGGTGGGGGAGGTCAGCGGTTTCATTATCTTCCCAGCTCTGCAGCTCCCTGCTGTGGGAGCCAGTGCCAGAGGCTGTGTGGACAGATGGCTGGAGAGGGAGAGAGTGGGCTACGACCAGTGGCGGGCGGCTTCCCAACTCCATTGCCCATTTGAATCACTGGTAAGAGCTTTTCCACCCTGCCAGGGCCTGGGCCCAGACTTGAAGTCTGAATCTGAGGGGAGGGCCCTGGCACTGGGATAATTTACATGCCCCTCAGGGCATCTAATTAGGAACCACCAGCAAAGGGGATGGGACTAACACTGGTGGCCAGCCACCCTCTACATAGTGCAAAAAACTATGACTCCAGAAACAGGCTCAAAGAGATCATTGGCTGCTCCTTCCCTCCTTCCCTACCTTCCTTCCCCTCCTCCCTTCCTCCCTCCCTTTCCTTCCCCCACCTTTCTGTTTCCCTCCATTATGAAAGCCATTTTAGCAGGTGCCTTAATTCAGGAGACTCAGGGTGTGGCTGTCAGCCTTTCACACAAACCTCCACGGAGTGTCCACGTGGGCACGTTCCACTAAAAAACAGCCACAAAGCTATGCTGTCCTTACAAGGATAAACAAATCTCCCCATTATTTAAGGTAAATCGGAAAAGTATAAAAGATGCATTTCATCCTCTTCTTAAAAGCCTCAGTAAGTGGCTCTGATCACAAACTGTCTGAAAAGCCCTGGGCAGAGTGCACTCCCTGGGGGCAGCTGTCCAACTCTCCCACTAGGTGTGGGGCTATTTTTAGGATGTGTAGGCCTGTCTGCGTTGTCCTGGCTGTCCTACTTGAACAAGAAGCTATATTTTCTCTGCATGGTCAAACCTATAGATACCTCCAGCTGCTGCATCATCATCAGTGGTAGTTACCCCTACACTGCGACTCACAGCAACACCTCCCCAAATCCACATCTCCCTGTATGAATCAGATGGTGCTACCCGTGGCTGAGTGTCCAGCTCCTCTCTGAATGTGCCGCCATTTCTCTAGTTATTCCTGCTGCTTTTTAAGCCAGGAATACTTGCTAAAGCAACAGGATATGGGACTAGAAATAAACTCCTGTTTGGGGGCCTCGTGGGCTGAAATGTGTCTCCACTAGCCCCCAACGTACATGCTGGACCCCAACCTCTCAGTACCTCTAAGTGTGACCTTGTTTGGAGGTGCGGTTTTTAAAATGTAATCAAGTAATTAACACGAGGTTATGAAGCCTGAGCCACTAGGATGGACGTCCTTGTAAGAAGAGACCAGGGCCCAGACACACCCAGAGTGCCGGTCATAGGAGGAGGCTGCCATCCCAAGCCAAGGAGAGAGCAGTGCTGCCAACACCTTGACCTTGGACTTCCAGGTCATCTGTTATGACAGCCCCAGCAACCCAGTACATACGGGCTTTGAAAATTTTCGTGTCACAGTAGGTTAGAAAGATATAGAGTTTAGGAGCCCAAAGGGCTCCGGTTTCTGATGAGAGCAAGCAACATTATAGTCAAAAGTATTAACAGATGCTGATCTACGCTAGTACTTTGGAAGAGATTCTGAGGAAGGGCTTTACTTACGTCTATGTGAGTGGGGCTTGTGTTTTTCAGGGGTATAGACTCCTCTAGGCCTTACAGTGGATTTTTAGTGACGCAGGACACCACTGAACGAAGCTGAGCTAGGCACCTTTCCTCTCACATCACACTCAGGCAAGTGGCCACACCAGCCAGTCTCCTTTATTTAAAAAAAATCCCCCAAACTTGCACTAGCAGGCAAACGTAAGTGTTCTGGACTTGCTGACCAATTTTTAGATACTAACACTTGAGGATATTTAGCCCTGATGTTCTGTGAATCTTCTACTGAGGGCTGGCTGTGTACTTCCTCTCTGTGGACATACATGACTACCCTGAAGGTCGAAATTAACAAACAGCTGCCTGGAAACAAGGTGCTTCGACTCACACCTGGCTTGGCTCTGCCAGGCGGCACAGCGCCCACACTGACGAGTTTTCAGAGCATGAGTGAATGTCACAAGGAGCGGAAGATGCAAGAAGCTGTATTGGCTCCCCCTGGTTCCATGGAGCCGAGGTCTCCTCACCTGCACAACGACCATCTAAAAAGGAGAGCCAAGAGGGGTCCCAACACCCCACCTTCTCAGCTGACCCAGAGTCCGGCTCAAGCACACAGGAAGTGTTCACTGCTGCTGCTGTTATTATTAACATTGCTTTCATGACAAATTGTATGGTTGGCTCTGAAGGGACAGGGGACAAGGGAGGAACTGTCATTCAGCTGCCATCTAGTTCCCTGCACCTGGCAATGTCTAATTAACGAACAGAGGGATACTTGGGAGGTGAGCTGATCAGAAAACAGAACCTCAGTCAGCGCATGCTCAATGGCTTTCTGGAACCCTGCTGCTCACACAATTGCAAGGACAGGGTCCCTGTCCAGGTGTGCCATGGTCCCCAGCTCCGACTCCAAGGCCCTTCACGGTTAGCACCCTCCAACACGGCTGCCAGTTTGTTTAGCTTTACAGAGTCAGAAAATGCAGCTTGTGTAGGTCAAGCCAGCACTGTGCTGCCATTACAATTTACTGTGGGTTCAGAGCAAATCAAATATCAAAACTCTCACACAGAAGCTATGCACTGTATTCTCTGGGTTCAGTAAATGATAAAGGATGCAAGTAATGATCTATAAGTACACATTTAGAATTTTCATGAGCCCCATTTTAAAAGTACGGAATTTTAAATTTTTAAATTCAATTTGTAGAGAACTAAAAGGGCTACCTAAAATGCCTCTATTTACTCAAAGGATAGTTTAATAATGGACACATGGGGGCAAATATGACAGATATCATATAAGAAATTAACACATTAACTTACTTTAAAACAATTCATAAATAGGCAAGAGATTTGGATAACATAGGCCAGACATTCAGTCAGTGAAAAGCCTCATGAAATGACTGATCATTTCATGCAATAAAACTAAAACTTTCTTTTTGTGCACAAAGCTATTAAGCAGATGTTTTTTATAATATTATTCATGAAACCCTTAGAATTATTTTGTAATTTCTCTACAGGTACAGGAATAGTACATCCTCAATTCAGAAAGTTAAACTGAGCAGTGAGTGTTTTCCTCTAGGAAAGAAGCAAACAAGCCTTTTCTAACTTTGTAGCTTAGGGAAATGAATCCTGAAAAAGAAATTCCAATATATATATATTCTCTTTCTTTTCAAGTAATTCTTGGTTTGGTAGCAGTCCCAGTTCTCTTTGAATACCTCATCAGGTATTTTGATTACTGTCCCAAAGTTAAAATACTACTTTTAACTATGGAAGTAATTTGGTAACTATTATATGTGCTGTGAACGACCTGAATTCATAAAAGTACACAAAGGCCCAGTAATGCTCAGGTTACCTGAAACACTACCAGAATCCCTCCATGCACAGAATCCTAAAACATTAATGACTGTTCATTTCTTCAGTTCTTTCACTGCATTTGAATATTTCATGTGTGCTGTACATTACTATTACTATTCCATGGGCAAATGGGAACAATGTGCATGTCACTATTTCTACATAGACTGTGTCATATAAGAAATTTGTATATTAATTTAACTTGAAGCAATTCATAAATACACAAGAGATTTGAATAACATGGCCAGATATTTACTCAGTCTCTCTGAGAGCTTTGGGACCAGCACAGAAATGCAAAGAAACTGAACTGGATTTTAGAAGGTGCTGAGTTTTTACCTTCATTCTAATACTGAGTAGATAAGATAACATAGCAGCCTAACTGGAGGGCACTAAATTCACTTATGACTTCATCAAATTAGGAAATAAAAATGTGTATAATTATTTTCAATAATAAGTCTCTAACTTGCAAACTGCATGCAAGGCTCTCAATTTTCATTACCATAAAAAAAAAAGGAACATACACAAAAGGACCTATTAGGTAAATGTATATGGGCACCAATGGATCTACTATTATTATAGCATTAGTGTAAAAATAGAAAACATTTAATGAGACATTTCTCTCTCCTCCCTCATTTCTCATTTGAAAGCTGTATTTTCTTAAATTTTTAAAAATAAAGATGGTGGTCCAAGTGACCTCCAAGATCTCTTACAAATAAAAAATATGATTCTGAAAAGAAAAAAAGGTTCCATGAGCCTATAAGACAATATTATATTCCTTTTCCTGATCCCAATGTTATCTTCATTGTAAATAATGAAAAACAGAAGCAGACTGTTCCACAGAGTTCTGATTATCAATGATTTAAGAAACAAATAACTGAGGCATTTCTGTGGAATATTTTTCTACATTGTTTGTATAAATACTGTTTCAAAAATAAACTGAAATCACTCCCCACCCCTCATGGCTTGTATTCAACCACACGCACCTTACATCAGAGCCAACATTTACCCTACGGATGAGGAACGGACCTCTGACGTCAGAATATGTAAGCTTCTCAGTGGAAGATGTTTTTCTAGAGCCATTATGTGCACACTCTTCCTAACTCAAGGTGTATGTGGAATTTAAACGCTGGAAAAGATGAGACTAGCAGGGTAGTTCCAGAATTAAGTGACCTTCTCTGCAGGAGTCAGGATGCTATTTGTTTGGAATCCCAGGGGCTCTACCTCTAGTGAAATTGGCAGAGCAAGCCTTATTTGATTAGTGTGAAAGCTCCGTTAGGGAAAGGGACAGAGACAGCCAGGGAAAGAGGAACTGATGGGCTTCTGATAGGCTGCCGGGAGAAAGATCAAACTGAGGTCATTCAGGGTCTTTTACAGAAAACAATAATTTTTCATAAATCTAAAAGACACCCATAGAATAATATAATTTTATTAAATGATGTTTAATAACCTGAACGTGGTCAGAAGCATATGACAGGGGAAGACAGCAGCCCACCGTCTCCCCGCAGCCAGGGGCCCTGTCTTGGGAGTCTCCCTCCCTCCCTCCCGTCCTCAGGGGCTTCTTTGCAGGGAAGCTGCCGCCTGGTGCAATAGGTGAGAAGGCAGGTGACCTGCTTGGTCCTTGTCTCAGAATCTCATTAAAATCTTTAGCCCTGAAAATGGATTTAACCGCTGTGGGTGGGGGGCGAGGAAACAAAAGGAAGAGACCAGGTTTGAAAGAGACCTAGAGGTGGAACATCTGCCCCAGGGGTGGGAGTCCCAGCTGGTGCCAGGCGGGAGGGGGTGCTGGCCCGGGAGAACCGGCATTTCCTTGATGGAGTCTGGTCTTGTCACTTAAGGAAGCTCAAACCACACCTCTGACTCCCTAGAGAGATTTCTCAAGAGCAAAATCTTCACCTTTCCAGGAGATGCTACTGAGGAGGAATCGGGAAGGTCCTCCATCGGGCAGCGGCCTCTGCTGGGGGTGCCCTCCGGCAGACCCTCCCCCAGGTGTCTGCAGAGGAATCCCTGGTGTGTGGGGGTTGGAGGGGACGCGGGAGAGTAAGCGGGTTGGACGCTAAGACCCCGAGGTCCGAGAAAAGTTGGCAGTTTCATAGAGATTACAGGGATGGGAGAAGAGAAACTGATGAAGGCGGAGGAGAGAGGAGCCGGGAGACAGGGCAGTGGGAAGGAAAAAGGACAGGGGGTGGGAGGAGGGAGACAGGGAAGAGTGAAGGGAAGACGAGGTCCAGGAGGAGGGCGAGGGACGGGCGGGAGAGGAGAGGCGGCGAAGCGAGAGGAGGAAGACTTACAGAGGGACCTGGAGGGAACCAACGAACGAGAGGCAGAGTCAGGGCGGCACGGAGGGACGGGATGGGAGGTGAGGAGCAGAGACGCTCAGGGCAGGGCAGCGGAGGCGTCCCGGGCACCTCCCTGACCGAGGCTGTGAAGACAGAACCCGGCTGAGCGGTCCGGACGGCCCGGTTGGCGGCCCCCGCCCGGCTTACCTGGCCCTTGACCAGGCTGGCGGCGAACTGGCGCATGACGGCCTCCACGGTGTAGGCGCTGGACCAGCCGCGCGGCGTGAGCAGCTCCATGCAGATGGCGCCTCCGTCCAGCACGTAGCCGTTCTCCAGGCGCGGGCTGAGCACCCGCATGAAGGGAGGCGAGAAGGGGAAGTTGTCGGGGAAGGTGAGGTTCAGCAGGATGAACTCGGTGTTGGTCTCCTTCATGTCCTGCCACAGCACCGAGTCCTTGTCCACCTGGTGCAGCTTCACGTTCCAGTCGAACAGGCTCTCGTCCACCAGCTCCACGGAGATGAAGCGGTCGCTGAGGCGCGCGATGTCCTGCAGCTCCTTCATGAGGCGCCGGCTGCGCACCTGCGTGCAGTGCTGCTGGCGCGCCGCGGGCACCAGGCTGCCGCCCGCCGCCGCCGCCGCCGCCCCCGCGGGCCCCGGCCCCGCCCTGGCGCCCGCCGCCCGCTCCCGGGGGCCCCCGGCGCCCGCCGCCCCCGCCGCCCCTGCCGGCTGCGGCAGCTTGTCGCGCGAGGCCAGCTCCGCCGCGCGCTTGCTCTTGCTCTTGCCGGGCCCCGGGCTCGCGTCGCCCGCGCCCCCGGGCTGCTGCTGCTGCTGCTGCTGCTGCTTGTGGCCGCCGCTCTTGGCGCCGCCCTTGCCGCGCAGCGACGCGCTCTGCTGTCCGCCGCCGCCGCGGTGGTTGTGGTGGTGCTTGGGGTCCTCGGTGTCCCGGTTGTGCAGGCGGATGAGCCCGATTTTGCGGAGCAGTGTGGCCATTTTAGGCTCGGTCCCGGCGGGGGGCTGCCCCTGGCTTCTCCCCCGGAGCCCGCGAGCCTGGGCGCGGGGGACGCGAGAGAGCGGCGACTGGCGACCGCTCAGCGGGGCGCGGCGCGAGCCACCCCGGGCGCCGGCGGCCGTGGCGCAGCGGAGCGGGCAACACACTCGCTCGCCGGCCGCTGTGTCGCCGTGTCATAAGCCGGGGCCCGCTCCGGTTCCGGCCGCCCAGGGAGGGCAGGAGTGGAGGAGCCGCGGCGCGGCTGTGGGTCCTCGAGCTGATCCCTGGGCACAGTCCGCCGAGTGCCGGTGTCCGCTGTCCTTTGTGCGCGGCGCTGGCCGCGCTGGCCCCGAGTCCAGGCGCCGCGCCGGGGCGCGCAGAGTCGCCCTCAGCGCCCTGGGGGCAGCGAGGTGGCCGCGGGCTGTCGCCTGGGGAGCCTGCCGGGCCGTGTCGTGCAGTAGCGGCTACCGCGGGGCCCGGGCCGCTGCCGCTCGCGTCGCCGCCGCCGCTGCGGCTGCTGACATTGCAGAGGCGGCTGCTCCGTCTGAGCAGAGCGCGGCGCGGAGGGGGCGGCACTGCCGGCCGGGGGGGGGGGGCGCGGGGCGGAGCCGCCGTCCTGCCTGCGCCGAGCCGCCCCCGCCGCCCGCTCCCTCGGCGACGCGCGCACGGCCGCTGGGGGGAGACAGCGGAGCGCGCGGGACTCGCCGGCGCAGAGGCTGCGGGGGAGCCGCGTGCGGAGCCCGCCGGGGCCCGGAGGGAAGGGGGGTGGTCAGAGGCGTGGGTCCTTCAGCCCTTGTCCCGTCTCGCCGTCCCCCCGACCCGAGCCTCAGAGCCCCCTTACCCTCGTTAGAACAAGCCAGGGGCAAAAAGGCAGGAAAGCAACTGTTCATTGATTCTTTCGCGTCAGACGGAGGTCAGTGTCCCCGCTCAGCAGTCGAGGGCCAGCTGGGGCCGGGACAGCGGCGGGGACGCTTTCTTAAGGACCCATTAAGGAATCAGCGTGGGAGTGGGATGCGGGATGGGTGCTGCTATAATCCCCTGCAGAACGGCCCCCCTCCCGTCACCCCTTCTGCGGTGCCATCTCACCCCTCCCTCCCCCGCCACGCCGGGGTCCCTGCGCTCGGAGGAAAGGTGGGGGGCGGGAGGGGCCAGCCCAGCGCTGCCTCGTGTCTCCTGTCGGAAGGCTCCGAGGTGCGAATCTGAGGGAGGCATCCCAAGCCAGCGTGGCCGGTGCCCCGGGACGACGGTGCCCCCGCTGCGCCCCCAAAGCGCCAGGTACCCGCGGATGACTTCCGGGACCACCCGCGGAAGGAGACGAGGTTCACCGCCAATTTGCTGCTCTCATCCTTGTCTTTCCCACTGAAATCAGATTATTTTTAATCTGGTTAATTTCAAGCAAAAACCAAGTTCAGATCCCCCAAAGCTGGAAGAACCTGAGGACCCGCGAAGCTTCTATGTTTCCGGGAAGCTTCTAACTCTTGCAGGGCGCTCACGTGTGTGCGCGCGCGCGCGTGTGTGAGATGATTGCTGAAATAATGGAAAACTCACCCCAAAGACTGAAGTGGTTTAGGATTCTAAATTTCACCGCTGCTCTTCGTGGTCTGACTTTGAACCTGGAGAGCCTCTGAGTCCGTCCGGAGAGCCTGATCAGTTCGAGGGCCATCATGATGACTTTTTATTCTTAACATCTTCTACCATGTTTACTTTCCCCAAATTATTAGAAATTTTCACTGTGAAAAATAACTCTTTAGGCCACAGTGGAGACCGTTTCACAGCCCTATGGGGTCTGGGGTTCAGTGCTTTGGGGTTGTTGAACAGGAGAGCAGTGTCCAGCTTGTGGTAAGGGAGCAGAGGCTGCCTGCACTCCTGGGGTGCCCAGAGCGGTAGCTAGACAGACAGACGTAGCCTTGGGGTCCCCTTGGCTTCAAGTGGTAGGAATGAAGGCAGTGGCTGGAGGAAGAGCAGTGGCTGGGGATGGAATCCACCTGCAGCACACTGTCCTCTGTCTCCTGTGTTTGGTTTGGTTTGGTTTTGCGGTCTTGTGACTCCATCCCATCCACCCCTGTTAAAGTCCTGTGAGTTTGCTGAACACAGGGGATGAAGAGTTATGAAAAGGTAGAAAGTGGACCTTGAAGGAGGGTAGGCAAGTGTTAATGCTTTATTTACTTCCATAGAAATCCTCTCAAGTTTTACCTGACCCATTCTATTGGTGAAGAAACTGAGTCTCAGAGGGGCTCAGCATGGTGCCCAGCTGGGACTCATGCCCACATGGACCCTCACTACACTGCGGATTACAGACCCAGGTGCAGTAGCAGCACTGCCCTGGGAGAAAGCCTCCACTAGGTGTGATGGTCAAGGTCTCAGAACAAGCTAACCTTGGACGAGGCCTCAGGAAAATTCTGTGGTGCTGATGGCAGCCAATCCCACCTGAAACAGGTGTGTCATCAGCCGTGGTTTGGGAATGGTTTCTCCAAAATCTCAAGCAGCTGTCTGTGAGGCCTTTGTTTCTGAGTGGAATTATTTCTGGTGTGATCACATGATGTTATCTGGTTGTAGATACTTTTTGAGAGTGAAGGGATTATAATTGATGCTGATGCTGGGACAAGAGGCCAACCCAGAGCTGACTGACTCTGTGGCTGTAGTCATCTCACTTGTCACCCATCAAACTCAGAGAATCTTGTATCTTTGGTTAAAGCCAAATGTTAGCTAAAAATTACAAGAGGGGAAATGTTAAGTAAATCATACCTGATCTACTTAAAGAGTATATTATGCATCAATAACATTATAATTATGAAGAGTATGCAGCAAGATGCAGATATTTATGATCTACATAATAATTTTAAGCGAAAAGGCAGAGTGAAAAGTTATTTCCACACTGTAATTACAGCTCCACGAAGTTATGGAGAAGAAACGAGGTTAGGAGGGGCAGTCTTGAATAGTGACGGTTGTTATGTTATCCCAGGGAGGTATCTACTTACCCCTACCCCAATCCTTTTCAGCCGGTGGATCCAAACATTTGCTTCAGTGACAGGACAGTAAGGCTATGGGTGGGCAGGCAGGCCTGTGTCATTTGTAAACCCTCCTCCTTCTCCTATCCCAGAAGATTCTAGAAAGTTACACCATACCAGAAGAATGAAGGGATACTTACCCAGCCTAGCAGTGGGTAGAGGTTACATTTTGCTGTGACAGTTATTCTTTTTTAATGTGATTTTCACATATTTTGCTACTAAAGTTTAAAAAGCCATCTAATTGAAGATCAAGTTCATGACCTTGAAACAGTTGAATTATGTGGATTTAGTTAAATAAAATAATCTCTAAGAACAACTTTGGGTCTGTAGCTCCTTCAATCTTCTCAGTGATGGGGCAGGGACGGGAGATGTTTAGTCTAATGGGAAGGGAGGGAGGGTGGGAAGTGGGTTATCACCGAGGCTGTCATCTGAGAATTAAGTCATATCTGCCATATCTGCTGATGCCTCTTCCCTGAGCATGTAATCAGTGGTCCCAGCCCTGCTGTGTCCAGCTGCAGTTTCCATGAAAAGATAAGATCTAGAGCATGCCCTGTTCTGCTCTCAGAGAACCACCTCCCAGTTTCCCAGCTGGTCTCAGTCGTAGAGATATCAACCACATCACTTCCAAGCACCTGCCCTAAATTTGTATGTTGTTTATTCTCTTAACTAAGGTGTTAAGATCGCTGTCAAGATTCAAAAACATTTCCTGCTAAAATGTTTTAGCAGAGCAGCAGGTGGAGGTGTGTGCGACGTTCCTAGGTCACATGACCTCTTATGCCATTCACCTCCCATTGTCCAGGCTGGCAGTTAGGTGGCACTTAGCCTATATCAAGCACTGTCCCAAGCACTTTATATGTCTGTATATATCTTCACTCACTAAATCTTCAAAACACCTCTAAGAAGTAGGTACTGTGGGTATCCCTACGTACAGGTGGGTGAAGTGCAGCACGGGGAAATTAACTAACTGGGCCAAAGAAATTCAGGGAATCGTAGTGGAGCCAGGATTGGAGCCCAGATTGGAGCCCCCAGGCAGCTTTGTACCAGGAGCACCTCCTGCCCGAATCATCATAGAAGTGGCAGTGAGGAAATCCCCTCCCTCCTACAGCTGCCATTCCAGTCAGGACAGTATCAGTCCTCATGCTCTAACAGCTCCAGAGAAAATTGCTCTAGGGGATGCTAAAGGGAAGAGCTTGGAGACACAAGGGCCCTGTTGGCCTCTCCTGTCATTTGCTCAAGGCGTACAATGGGCACAGACACATTTTTGTTGTGGTGGTTGAACTGAAACCCAATCTTTCATTTATAGCCCAGACATCTGAGATCCCGGCAGTTGTTATCTTGCCCAGAGTCCCACAGGAAGTCTTGGGAGAGGGAGCACAGTCCCAGTCCTGGTGCTTCCCCCTGGGCAGTTCTCACAGCACCACAGTCCACAGGCTGCTGAGCCTCTGTGGAGGCGAGGGGCAGAGGGAGGGAAGAGACGAAGGAGGTCAGGACCAGGAAGAGAGAGGGGACAGGAGGGCAGGGCGTGGGGAAAGGGTGGGCAGGAGGGTGGGGCATCAGGACAGAGAGGGGGTAGGAGGGCAGGAGCATCCAGCAGGTGCTGCTCCTGCAAACTGGATGATGGAGGGGCTCCTGTCTACTTGTCCATTGGCACTGCAAGCACATCCTTTCCCCCACACGTGGGTAGCTTCCTTCCCCAAGCAGGTTATATTTTCCCCAGATGGCCACACTGACAGACTGTCCCACCCCACACTGTCACTCCTCTCACTTCTGAGGCTGAGGGGTCAAAGGGCACGCTCACACTGGCTTTCTTTCAGGACACATTCTGGTGACCCAGCCACCATGTTGAGAGGAAACTCAGTCTCAAGGAGAGGCTGTGTGCAGGTGTTTCAGCTGTCAGCCCAGCTGAAGTTTTTGCAGACGGCCGCAGCAGGCCGCTAGCAACACCTAGAGATGTGTGAGCACATCTGCATCTTCGGATGATCCTGGCGGCCCCAGGCTTTGAAGCTTCCTGCTGAGGCCCCAGTCATGGTAGAGCAGAACCAAGCCATCCTCACTGTGCCCTGATGGTATTCTTCACCCACAAAAATTCTAGGAGCTCCGAAACGATATTGTTGATTTAGGCCATGACGTTCTGGGCAATTTGCTAGGAAACAGTGGATCCAGCACATCTCTTTATGGTCCTCCTGACTTGAAGACAGAGACTCGCTGGCTGGACTTCCCTGGCAGTCAACTTGGCATTCAACTTGGGCTTAGCCTACTGAGTAAGCTTTTGGTTGGGAGAGAGACGATCTGCAGGAGCTTTTCCGGGGGAGTGAGTGAACAGCCAGCCAGTGTCCTCTGGGGGCCGTGGGGCTCGGGGTTAGTGGTTCTGTCTAGAGTGCTGTATGTACCCTAGCTAGTGCAGGGGTTCTCCCTGGGAAAAGTTCAGTGGTATAATCTGGTGTCATTCCAGGCTGTGTTGCCTCCAATACAATCTCTGACCCCCCTGAAGATTTTTCAGGTGACATCTGTACATTCCCTTTGAGTTGCAATATCCAGGGCAAGGTCTGTTGTCTGTAAGCAAGAACACTGGCTTGAACACCTGCTGTCCGGCCAATGCCATCTTACTCATTGCCTGTTTATTGCTGTGGTCATTCACTATCCAGTATCTCCCGTGCATGCACCCTCTCTCTGCTTCTGGTTTCTCAAAGCCGGGGCTTCCATCACCACCCCATGTGCTGTTTTCCATCCAAACCTAGCTTGTGATGGCAAGATGGGTTCTTGTCTACCAACGTGGATCAATTAGTAGAAACGGCCAGCAGTGCCGCTGGGGGATTGGCACTGGCTTAGATGACTGTGTGCTCATCGGTTGGGATGTCCGAGATAAGTGTGGTGGAGAGTGGCATTCCAAACACCAAGCTGTCTTTGACTTAACTACGAGGAGTCTGGAACAAAATACTTAGGCGAAACTAACTGATATACAACTTGAAATAGCATATAGTTCCCTGGGTGTATTGCACATTTTAAAATAAGACATCTTGTATTAGTCAGAAGACTGGTTAGGCTGTTTTAGCAAAAAGCTATTCAGAGGCTCCAACCAGAAGTTGATTTTTCTCCTATGTGACAGGACAGGTGGTTAACACAGCTTCTATGGTGGCTCCAGTTTCTGCCTTTCCCTGATTTAGACAATGACTGTAGTTAAATGACCTGGAGTTACACTTTCCCTTTTACTCATTATCCTGTTGCAAGTTAGTGCCAAGGAGCTCGGGAAATGTAGTCCTCAGCTGGATCATGTGTGTCCAGTCCAAATGTACTAGAAATAAACGGGGCTGTGTGGACAACAGGGCCTGACAGGGGTCTTTGCCACATGTACTTTCTCAAGTGGTCTTCTGAGAGCATGACTTCAGAGAGCACAACTCTCCGTGAAGGAATGCAGGAATCTGATCATGTAGGCACACAATCTTGTCAGACTCTTCTGGATGCCAGCGCCTAAGCATCCTCAAGTGGGGCAAACATCCTGTCCAGAAGAATTAGCGCCACGTTGCTCTCTCCTCTTGGGTTAGATGTGGCATTTGTCTTCTTGTGTATGCTGGGCTCTTAACTGGTGACCATGAGGAGTGGTGGTGCATGTTGGCGGGAAAGGCATTCCCTTACAAGGCAGCTTCCTGGGGTGGGATTGACATGGGGGCTTTGGACAAAGCATGGCCAGTCTCTCAGTGGGGCCGGGGAAAACTGCGGCTAGGGAGAGGGGTCAAGGCATGTGTGGGTGGAAGCTTCTCAGAGTCTCCTCAGTAAACCCAGATGGACTCATTCCACTTCTCAGAGTCCTGCTTATTCCCAATCTTCCCTGTAACTTTCACATCACAGGTTTGGCAAAGCTGTGAATTCAATCATTTTATAATTCTGCAACCCCAAGAATCAAATTTTTGAACCGATTTTCAGCTGTGTCAGTCCTGCAGCTCTGTGTTATGATCATCTTTTAGGGCACTCATAGAGTATTTCACCTGTTTTGACTCTTTTTTTCCATCTCATGGTTGCAAGATGGTTGCCACATACAGGCAATCACAACTGTTCTTCCTTTCTTTTAAAAAATTAATCAGTTTTTTAAACTGGCAAATAAAAACTGTTTCATTGACTCCTGTTGAGTTGGGATTTCCAGCCTCTGAGCTTGTCCTTTGTTGCTGCAGCCAGAAGCAGCCCAGTCTCCACGGTGACACTGACCTTCCTGCCACGTGGTTGAGTGTGGTGGCAACTTGCCAAAGCTTTCCTTTCCTTTCAGTGCGTCCTTCATCTCAGCTGACCACAGGTGGTGACACTGTAATGCCACTACTTTCTACAAGCACTGACACCATCAGTGGGTTTAATGTGTCAAAATTAGTCATCCTAATCTTGAAGCCACTCCCAGAACTAAGCCCAAAATTAGTCAGAGTCCAGTCACAACATAGACATAGGCTAGGTGTTTCAACAGAAGAATTTGTCAAGAGTTCAAGTAATTTGTCACAAAGATGCTGAAATCTTCAAGGAACAGAGAAAGAAATGGGCTACTGAGGGATCTGAGAGAAAGACTGCCAGCTGAGGTTCTAGCTGCTCGCCACGCAGCGCGGAGCCGCCTCTGGGGCCGTGCTTCTGTCAGGGCAGGAGCGGTTACCGGGTGTTGTCACCCTCCAGGGGCTGTTGGAATCCACAGTCCCCCCCACCAGCACCACTGCATGATGGCAGGAACCAGTGGTCACAGCAGAGCTCGGTCATTAATGCCCGACCTCCACGTGTTGGGCGGTCAGAGGCAGACGCAGTGGGCTTGTGGGGGCCTGCAGACCCCGGTCAGCTGTCTTCCTGATGATTTCACAGTGGTTCCTCTTGGGCTCTGCTGTACTCAGCCTTCTGAGCAGAGAAGAAGGGACCTGAGATGGCTTTTGTAATTATGGGGTGTAGATTTTCCCTGGCAGTTGAAGGAATCCTTGAGTTATAGAATGAGTCATATATTCCTTTCCGAAGAAGAAAGTGCTTGGTCCTAAAGAGATTTCCAGAGATAATAATCTCATTTTTTCTGTCCTTTTCATCTTTGCTCGAGGCAAAGACAGTTACTTTCTGGTTGTGTGGAAGTATGAAATGACATCTGATATTGCTTGTCAAGGTGGCGTCTCTATTCAGTGCTACCTTAAATATTAGGTCCAAATATAGCATTCTGAGCAAGGAAGGCAGCTCTGCTTCCTGACACGGCTGTGGGGGCTGTGGGGTGGTGAGTGGAATAGTATAATTAGTTGAAACCGAGAGCATGTATTATATTTATATGAAGCATTTTCAAAGCTTAGAACGTGATGGAATTTTAAAAATCTTTTTGCAATTTGCCTTATCGGCAGTTTATGGCAGAAAATGTCTCATTGCTCCCATGTCAACTTTGAAAAATATAATTAAAAAATAAGTTCTGCAAACTTGGTACTCGGAATAGTATTTTATTTTAAAAACTGTTTTAAATGGAGGGTTAGAGTAAAGGGCACAGATCTTAATTGTATAACTCATGGATTTTGAAAATGCTCTTAGCTGTGCAATAGCTTATATCCCAATTCAGGTGTAGGATATTTCCATCACTCTAGAATGTCCCCTCATGTTCCTTTCCCATCAAGCCTACCCCCCCTTCACAAGAGACACCCTCTGTATTGATTTTTGTTACCATAAATTCATTTGGCTTGGTTTTGAATTTCAGGTGAACAGAATGATTTAGTGTGGACTCTCATATCTGGGTTCCATTAATCAATATATAATCGGCATATGATCTCATAGTGAGATCAATTCACACTGTTGCATGCATTAGTAGTTTGTGTTTGTGATTAGTAATATCCATTGCATGACTGACCCCGACCTGCTTATCCACTTTCCCGTCAAGGAACACTTGGGATGCTTCTGGTTCTGACTATAGTGTACACAGCTTCTAGGAACCCTTGTGTATCTGTGCTTTTGAACAATTATTTTCACCTCCCCTGAGTCAGTGCCAAGGAGTGGAACAGTTACTTAAAAGGCTAGGTAGATCAAGGTTTAACTTCATAAGAAGCTTCCAAACTCTTCCAAGTTAATTGTACCATTTTATATTCCCACCAGCAAAACTGCTAGAAAACGAGAAGCTTGGTTCATCAGTGGAACTGAAATTTGGATAAATCCTTGAAAGACAATAGCAGTTAGAAGCAGATGGTTGGAGAAAGTAGCTCAGAATATCCACGGCAGGAGCCATTGCTGGGGGTGGAACTGTTCCAGAGTGAGTGGAAGCAAAGCACAGGGACTTGAGATCATCACAAGATGATCCTGACCGTACCCACTGGAGACGCACAGCCCTTAGGAGAAGGTCTGTGTGCAGCCAGAGACCCCAGTAGGGGCAGGAAGTTTCTGGAGACAGCAGAACTGATGACAAGTACCATATCTCTCCTCGGCACTGTACCGCTCATCCCCCACCACAGAAGACAAGACCGTCAGAACCTGCCTTCCCCAACTGCGAGCAGGGATTCCAAATATTTAAATATTCACAGAAAACAAACTACACCCAAGCATTTGAGGAAAAGCAACCTGAACCAAAGAACTAATCTCAAGAAAAGGAAGAGGAACAAAAGGAGAGAGAGAGAGAGAGAGAGGAGAGATTAATTTTAATATATACAAGGAATGTCTTTAAGAGAGATGTGAGATTAAATTTAGTCTCTTTCAGTGGGTAGCATTTCTGAATACATTCTTATTGAACAATTGAATATGTGCATAAATGAATTAATCCAGGAATGAATATTTAAATAGAAAAGGCTGTGCCCTAATCAAAGCAATCCCCACAAAATATACTGCCTTTCTAGAAATATATTTGTGCAGACTTTTTCCTATGGGGACTCAGGTGCTACACATGGGGTAGGGGCTGCCCCAGTCCTCACTCGAGTCATCATTTTGTTGCTGCTGTTACCCTTTTAATTATATATGACCTACGCTGGCCTACCTACCTGCTTTTGCAGCAGGCGATTCTCAATGTGTCTGAGCTCAGGGAGCCAGCTCCTGTGAAGTCCCGTATTGCTTTGAGGGAAGTGACGGCACAAATAGGCAATATATGGAAGAGAAGTCCCCACTGACGGCCCCACGGTGGGATGAGTTGTGACTGCAGCAAAGACCAGGCCAAGCCTCAGCTTTGCCAAGCTCAGGATCTTCTCAGAGCCCCTGGCACAGGGTTTAGGGAAGAGCTGCATCCTCAGGATATGATAGTAGACAATTTAGACCTCAGGAGAGCCCTGGCATGGAATTCATTCAAATACTCAGAATAGGCTGAGGGTGGGGAAGAATAAATGAACTTAAGTCTAGCTTAATTTAGATTGACTGATAAATTAGGGGAAAAAAAACTTGGGAAAAACTTAATGCGTCAAACAA